>CDFI01100439.1:0-12423 GCA_000826405.1 Acanthamoeba divionensis | reverse complement strand
TCTCTTTCTCTTTCTCTTTCTCTTTTTTTACATACATTTTATTTTCGACACAAAAACAGACACGAAGGCAAGTTCCGTTGCGACTGGCGTGGGCATTGAGCATCCACAAGTGCCAGGGAGCCACACTTGACCGAGCACATATGTCCCTTGCTCATGTCTTCGAGTATGGACAGGTTGGCAAACCCGCTTTCAGTTCTTTTCTTTTCTTTCCATTCACATTTTGATCACATCCGTTTATCAGGCCTATGTGGCGCTTTCACGGGTGTCATCTGTGGAAGGACTGCATTTACTCAACTTCTCTGCACGATCCATCAGAGCACACCCAAAGGTGCTGCAGTTCATGGACTGCACAATGAACAAACTGCGGTTGCCAAATACCTTACCAGCAATTTCTGGTGAAGAGATTGAAGAGGAAGAGGAAGAGGAGGTTGAAGGAGAGAGTATTATAGACCTCACAACTGGAGAGCCAGAAGAGATGTAGCTTTCACAATCTTGGTTTGGAATTATTGTTTTCGCATCTTGCTGTACACTTTTGGTTTCGTTTGTTTACAAATGAGTTTACATTTCTTGTTGTTTCAACATCTCAGAGGAAAACTCTTCTTCCAAAATCAATATATCTTTTTCCAAATCAGCCAACTCATTCTCCAGTTCCATGAAGGATGCTCTTGTTGCTGTGTTCTTTCTGTCTTGCACATCTTTCTCGCCAAGATTGTGGGTGAGGTTACTTACAATTGTATCTCTGGCGTCTAATTCATTGTTCTCTTTGCCTATTTTTTCTTTCTGAAAGACAATGCAGGAATCAGCTTCACAATGGTCAACTGGTGAACTTGCTCTCTTGGTTTCTTTGAAGCTCTTCAGAGTGTTGAGAAACGCAGTTTTTGTTCGGTGTGGATATACTGCCCTTCCATGCTGAACAATTTTCATTTGATTAATATCACAAAATCACCATTGAAAAGCTCTCTGCTCTCTCTAATGTATTTATATAAATACTATGAAGAGAATAAAGGTGGGTTGTACCTTCCAAATTGACCTTGGAGGTGACCTCTGTTTGAATGAAAAAAAAAAAGCAATCAGACAAAGAATACACCTAAGATCACACATTAAGCAAGAAAGTTACCCCAAGAGTTGAAGTCTCTATTTCACTCAAAGTAGATCTTCTCTCTTGGCCGGGGCTGAAATGATAAATAAAAGGAATTATGACAGAAATTAATATGTATTAAAAAACTTACACACAAGGCTCTTGATGACCATGCCATCAGGTATATTACTGATCAAGGAATAGAATGGGTATTACCTCAATTCCCCTGTCCTATATCTTGGAGACCCACTTAAGAGAAGGCCCTTCCTGCCTATCAGCGTTCTCACTCTTATCTCTTCGACACCATTTCCTTCTCTCTTTTTATGCCTTGCTCTTCCTCTCTCCTTTTTCTTCTGCCTTTTCCTTTCTTTTGACAGGATAATTCTGATTTTTTCTTCCTTCCTTTGTTTTGTGTTTTCAGTTTGATTACTCTCTGGGATTGTTTTGTTTGTCAGTGAAGTTGGTCTACTTGACTTATCTCCAGAACCATTTATCTCTGCTTTGGCCTTTGGCGACTCACTGATGTGTGCCTTGAGCTTTGGCTCCTCCCTCTTCTGTGTTCCTGTACTGAGACTTTCCTGTCCATCTGTGTTCCTTCTCCCATATGAACGAGGTGTATCTCTCCCCTTTTCAAAGCTTCTCTTTAACGCCTGTTTTTCTCTATTATAAACTCTGGCACCAACTATGTCTCCAGCTTCTCTTTCTTCATCACCTTCCACATCCTCGTTACCATCTTCCTCTTTTCTATCTCTATCCTCCTCTTCCTTAGAAACGCTTACCCTTGTTAACTTATCACCTAGACTGTTCCTTTCTTCTTTCTGTTTGTTAACAAATTCTTCAATCAAGGTGCATATCTGCTGTCTGGTGAAGCTTCCAGAAGAGGTGTCATGAAGGGCTGTGTTCTTTCTAACGGAGCGGGAGTATATCAAAATATTATCCTTCGATCTCCCAGCGTGTTGTGCATAGGTGGTTGTGCGCGGCCTTTTCTTCTTGTCAAGGTCATCGTTTCTCTGTTGCTCAGATCTAACCTCTTCGTCTGCCTTTATACTATCTTTCAATTCCACTTGTTCATGTGAATCTTTACGCTGTTCTCTGGCCTTGCGCCGTGTCTCAACATATTCTTTCCATTGATTATCTAGTCCCGCATCATACTGCGCGATTTCAGGGTAGTTGTTCTCTATGATTAGTTCTATTCGCGCCACTATCTCTGTAAATGCTGGCCTCTTGAGAGAATCCTGATGCCAACAATCCTAGATATATTTTGTTAGTACCATAGATGAGGAATCAAACAGAAGGGAGAATCTGGCATACTCTGATAAGATCGGCGTAATCAGGTATACAATAATCAGGGATATCAGGCCGCTTTCCGTTCACTATCATATCTTCAATCAAACTATTAAATGAGATTTCTCCAAAAAATCGTTTCTTGGTGAGCAGCTCCCATAATATCACTCCAGCAGAGTAAACATCTGCCTTCTCTGTATAAGATTTGCCCTCTATGACCTCAGGCGCTAGCCAAACTATAAAAGGCGAAGAATGATCTCAGATCATAGTTTAAGGATTTGTACGAGGATTAAGAGGAGAGAACATGTTGGCTACCTGGGCAGTCCACTTTTCTTCCAGCAGTACGATGGGCAATGTTCAGAGACACTCCAAAATCACACACCTTTGCAGCAATGGCTGCATTTTCTGATAGATCGACCAATAGTATATTGGGGCTCTTTAAGTCACGATGGATCACTGTGAAAAACGCCAACAAGTCGAGCATAAGTGGGCGAATGTACGTAATGAACCATTGGGAATACTGTACCAGGAGGAGAGGCACTGTGTAAGAAAGCACACCCCTTTGCTACAGACACAAATGGTAGATAAAAATGAGAAGAGATATCTTAAAGCAGGGCAGAGAACAATTCCACTAACCAATGTCTTTGGCAATTTTCAAGCGCAGCTTCCAATCAAGCACAGAATTATTGAACTCGTCGGCGAGAAAGTCATACAAACTACCCAAGGGAACAAGTTCTGTCACAATGCAAGGCGGATTCACACAAAAACCTTTCAGCTCCACCAAATTTGGGTGGGACAATCCACTGAGAATAAAAGATAATGATGAATGTCACTTATTTTGTATCATGAGTTTTTTCCCTTGCAGTAAAGAGAAATTACCTCATTATCCAGACTTCGTGACGGAATTCGTCAAAGGCTTTGTTGCGTTGGTCTTCGCTGGAGTTACGCCCAATGTCGTATGGATCTGCAGGCTGCCAGGGCTTCAGCTCCTTGATGGCAACTAATTGCTCTTGCCACCAGCCCTTGTGCACCACCGCATAGCCGCCTGTTGTTCAATAAAGCCTTAGACACGTACACCAGAGAGAGCGGAGAGAACCGAGAGACCTTCGCCAATTGGTGGTTCAATTTTCTGAAGCTGTGAAAACGGAATCTTATGGGCTTCTAGAAGCACCTGAAAGCAACAGAATAGAAAGAAAACGAATGCATTTGTTTGCTTAGCAATTTTGTGGTCATGCCACAGGCTTAAAACTTAACTTACCATTGCCAAATCAGGTGCGGTTATATCAAGACGCACGGGCTTAAGGTCAGCATCGCCGGCTGTGCATCATGAACAAGTTTAGAACTTTATGAGAGAGAGAGAGAGAGAGGGTGGGAAACCGTTGGGACAGAACAAAAAGGAGTTTCCAGGCATTTCGGCTGCCCTCCGACATTTTTCTAATGGGAATAGGAAAGGATTGACCCGTCTCTGCTCCATGCAATGCGCACATGGAATCAAAACTCTCACCTGTTGGAATAATTACATTGATCAGAGAACTAAGAGAGGTGGGAGTGGTTAGAGTCATACATTAAGTTGGTACCAGTCAGAGATGAGGGAATCTAGGGTGGCAAAGACAAGCCATGACAGCTGCGATAATTGCTCGCCCTCAAGTTCGGATCGCACAGTTACTTTAAGACTTTCACTCTCAGGCTGGAGTTCTATGTTTGGAGCGAGCACATAAATCAGTCTTGCAACCAAAGTAAACAAACAGCCAAGCTGTCATACCAATCAGTATCTTCTCTCTACCCATTTGAGCAAGCATGCCAAAGCGCCAATAGATCTTTGCTTGTAAGGGAAAGGCTAGTAACCGTATCATCACCCGCCCAAAGAATCCCTTAGGGATAAAGTCGAATCTATAATGGCGCCCAAACTGGGATTCTTTCTCTCCTGCGATAATAGTTAGAAGACCAATTGAGTGACCGTGCACGAGTCTATAAAGTGCTAAAGGCTTTGGTGAAGTCAAATAAATTACCTTTTACAGCAGGCCACACATGATTAAGCTTCGAGGCTGGGCGGATTTCCGGAAGAAGAGAAGGGACCAGAGACAACTCTTCAGACTCTTGTGCTTCTCCAGGTTGCAAATGCTTCGGTACACTATTAAATCGCAGAGAAAGCCGAAAATCACCTTGGATAAAAAGAGGTAGCAGTCAATAACCCATATATGTACATATCGATAGTGAGGGTTGTACCAAGTTTGTGAGTATGAGGCAAAA
The DNA here is from genome assembly GCA_000826405.1 of Acanthamoeba divionensis. NCBI lineage: Eukaryota > Discosea > Longamoebia > Acanthamoebidae > Acanthamoeba > Acanthamoeba divionensis. The sequence continues at coordinate 7,811 of CDFI01100439.1, read as the reverse complement.
TAGGAAAGGCAATTTCAAAACGTTCCAATAAGGACAATATGAAGGGATGAATAGAAGCCGGGTAGTTAGGAGGCTTCCAGATGTGGGGTAAATGGGTGTGCCTTAATATTCCGTCCCTTGTGAACAACAACTGGGTTAGGTAGAGAGAAGAGAAACCTTCAAATTAAATATGTAGAATTACCTGCAGTAGTTGTGTTTAGTTGAGATGACCGTAGACATTACATCCATTAGCCACTGAGCGTCCAAGATTACCACATCTTTTAACTATGAAGGAAAATAAAGTACTAAGTAAGATCTATCAAACACTACATATCGCGACACCGAAACAAGGTGGTTACTCATAGATCCAACAAACCTTCTCATCATTAGGGAAGTAAACTAGAGAGCCCAAATTATGTAAAAAGGTAGTTGCAGTGAGAAGGTCCTTCTCCTCCTGTCAAAAGGAAAAGAAAAGCGGAATTCAAGAAAAACAGAGGACCAAATAAAAATGTCAATATGCAAGGGCGTAACGCCTTAGAGGTTTGTTTTTAGCACTTCTTTTCTTACCTCAATGAGACATAGGCTGGCGAGTGACTTATATTCGTTCCAAGAGATGATGGGCGGAATTTTGCCTTTTGCTTCAGCGATAATCATCCGTTCCAGTTCCAAGTAATTGCTGGGCAGTGGCTGACCCATGCACTCCTGTGCCGCTATGATATCCTGAATGCCAGCGACCAGATTATCCAAATTCTTGCCATTCAAACAGCTTACAAAGTGAATTGATTTTATGTTGGGGAAGCGCTTCTTGTACTTGTCTTCCAGCCTGAATCAAAGAACAACATTAGAACTGGAAGGCAGAGAGGAACACAGAGGCGACAGAACCTTTTTTGCATTGCACTTATATATTCGTCAGTACATTTCTCGTGCTCACTGTGAGTACCCACCAGAAGGACAGGTGAATTTATGGCACCAGTTTTGATGGACTGAAGCCTGAAGAATGTTTTAACGTACGCAAGTATGAGTTATAAAAGAGAGCAGTGTCCACACATAGAGATAAAGATGAGGAAGCTAATTTACCAGAACTCAACATGGGACTGCTCAGGAGCAAGAAGATTGAAAACCACAATGTAGAGTGATCTCTCTGAGAGAAAGAACTGGTGGGTCGAATAATAAATGTCTTGACCTGATGGCATAATTTCAGTCAACTAGAAAGAGGCTCATATTTATAATTCGGCAACGTACCAGCAAAATCCCAAGTGCTCAGGGTGACATTTTCAGTGTGTCCGTCTGAACCCCATGGGATGTTCAGCGTCCACTGGTCAATGTCAATACCATCAGTAGACATAGTGGCCAGCACTCCACCCCCTCCTCCGGTCTGAGAAGTATCATTATCGATTGACCGCCTCACTGGAGAGAATACTTGTCTGTACGAGGGAACCATGCATTAGACCAATTATACAAAGAGAGTAATGCAATACAAACGCAAAGTAAAATTACTCTGCCTTATAGACTAACTACACAATGGCATAAAAAGGACGTTACTCACCTGCTGCTGGTTGCAAGTCCTGTTGTGGCGACATTTCTAGAGGAAGGGGGAGGGGAGGGCGGAAGGGCGGAGGCACTCTGATGCAACGCAGTACCACCGTAGCGACTGGGTCTGCGTGCAACCCCACGAGAATCCTTTCGTTTTTGCTTCAACGACTTCATCAAAGAAGTTTTACTGTGTGCGAGAGAGATGTTGGAATCTTTCACAACGAAATACATTGGCGAAAACAGAAGAAAAAACTTACCCAACGTTCTCTTGACCGACAAACATGACTTTCATCCTAAAGCAAGGTTGTTGCCCGTGAAGAAGTTGCGCCAAGAAAGAGATTATGTGGGAAGTGCCCAACTGAACCACTTCCCTCGGGGGAGTCCGGAGCTGATTGTTTTGGTCACCCACTCTAAAGGTTTGCAGCTTTTTCAATAAGGCGATTTGTGGTGGAAGGGCAGCAATTCGGTTATTCTTCAAATTCAATACTTTCAGCTCTTTCAAGCGCGCTATCTCAGCAGATAAGCTCTCTAGCATGTTGTTCTGCAGATATAATTCCTGCAAAGAGCCAAGCTGACGGATCTCAGGGGAAATGTAGGTGATACTGTTGTCCTCTAGATGCAGAGCTCTGAGCTTGGGCCAACAGGCAAAAAGATACGAGGGGATGAAGGACAGGGAGTTGCAAGAGACGTCTAGTACTCTCAGCTCTGTCAGGTGGCCAAATTGTGAAGGAAGAGATAAGAGCTCACTGAAATGGATTAAAGACAAAACATTTAGCACGAAGGGAATGAACAGCACTCGCAGAGAAAACAGAGCGGAAAATAGAGTAAGGTCAGACCTAGATTCAAATTCATCTATTTTCTGGCTGTCTCTGACAATATCTGCGTTCGTTCTATCTAAGCTTGGTCCATCTGTTGCAACATATGGAATGCCATGGAAACACTTGGAGGCATAAAGCTCCCTTAACGTGCTACCAAGCTGCCACAGCTCATCAGGAAGAAGGTTAAGTATGTTGTTGGATATATTCAATACTTTGAGTTGGTTCAGGAGTGCCAAGCCAGAGGGCATGTTGGTGATGAAATTGCCAGAAATATCCAAATAACGTAGCTTGCGCAGAGAAGAGAATAACTTGGTTGGAATCTGAGAGATATTGGTGTTGGAAATGTCAAGATGGGTCAAGGAGGTAAGCCCCATAACGACTTCAGGAATGCCAGCTGCTCCTAGATAATTATCGCATGCAAAAGTGAGGTAATGTTTACTGTGAGAGAAAATATTACATTGGGTGGGCACCTGTTTCTTCTACCAGACGGTTGGTTCCTAGATTTAGAGTGGCCAGGGACTTGAGCAGAGTAAAATGTGAAGGAATTTGTGTGAATTGGTTATGACTGATATCTAAGAAGTTAAGACTATTGACAACTGATGGAGGAAAAGGCTCTAAGTTGAACAGTTTGTTGTAGCTGAGGTCAATGCTTGTTAAATTGTGTAGCTTTTGCAGGGATAATGTTAACTGATAGGGAATTGTTGTCATCTGGTTGTAGGCCAAACGGAGAGTATGAAGGCAAGTGAGATGGCTCAGGCTAACAGTAATAGAGGTGATGAAGTTGTGGCTCAGATCAAGGTATTGCACTCGGCGACCCAGAGCATTTGGAATGGAACAAGGGATGTCATAGAGCCCCTTTCCCTGAAGGTGTAAGGCCAGAGGGCGGTCACTTTGGGCACCTATATATATATATATATATATATATATTAATAAGACGCACAATTATTTTACTGTTCGTATACTGAATATGAGCAATGAGGAAAAGGTTGCCTTTTATATAATCAGAACCAGCAGTCATTGAAGCGTGGGAAGAATAGCGCAGGTAGTAAGCAGACCAGAGTTTTACCTTGAAACAATAAATGCAATTTTGTTTAGTGAGAATTACTGTCTCGCCAAACATGGAACAATTCCCAGAGATTTTATGGACCAACGACGTACTTGAGATGGTTGAGGGATCAGAGACGCAGATTCAGAAGCAACTCTGTCGAAGAGTTTACTCTTGAATTGGTCAATGTGACTATCTATGTATGACCATACGGATACCGTACGCTGCATAAGCTGGTCTTTACCTGAACCAGAGGAGGTAAGTAAACATAAATCACGGATTTTTTTACCTAGAATCAAATAACTCGTGATTTTGTCTTCGTACCTGTCTTTCTTTCTTTCTCTGTATCAGATAAAAAGGTTCCAAAGCGTGTGCTGTAGAGCGCGTCAATAAGAAACATGAGCAAAGTACTATCAAACTCGAAAAGAAAGGGCGCTTGCTCCCACATCTGCCACACTGTATCAAGAAACTGCAAGAACAAGAATGAAAGCTGACGTGGCTGATACTTCTTCTTATTGTTTTGTCCCCACTTAAAACCTATTGTAGGGAGTACATCGATTGGAAAAAAATCATGAAGAGTCACGGAGTGGTTATGGTGATTACCAAAGGCGCACCACTCCTTTTCAATAAGGGTCGAAAAGCCACGGATGGTTCTGCAATGGGAGTCTAGGCACAACTGTGCTAAACATACTACTTGGGCTACTGTCTCCCCACCTTCACCTCCTCCATATACTACAACCTGTCCCAAATAGCATATCGATTCAGAAGGTAAATATGCTGCTGTGGTTCATTGCTTTACAGGCTGCACGTACAGGTTCTCCGAGATGCAACAGCGATAGCACGCGTGATGTAACCTCCATTAGCTTGCGTATACCCTGCAGCCACTTAGTACTATTCAGTTCCCTCTTCCATTCCAGATGCTGACACACCATTTCTGCCATGAACTCAGAATCTGTCACCCCTTGAGCACTGCACCATCACATAGAGGAAAGCAAATCAATTACACGATTATTGTTCACAACGCTTTACACTCCTTGTTCAATCCAAGAAAGTAGTAAAACCTGTCTTATCTTATCTTTTTGTTTGAAAAAGGACCATTTTCACTCACCTGATAGCTTCGCCTTTCTCAAAGTCAAAGCTCAAGATTAGGTTTTGTAGCTGAATGAGATTTTCCTCTACGCCAAGAGTTGGAGCCAGGCCAGCATATCGGAATTCAATAGCTCCCCACTCTGCAGGACAATTAAAAGGTATTAATTCATAAGCTATGAATGAGTGGGTAAGGATATCAAGTACGTGTGCTTATGCATTCAATCTTCTGGGTGGCTGTAGAAGAAAAAGAAAATAACATAATATATTATTTAAATTGTTTCAAGTTGAAGATTTGAAAGTGAGATGGCAGAAGAACCTGAGTTGTCTCCTGTTGAAGCAGCAGAACCAGATAAGACTGAGAATGGTGAACTCAGCTTCCTTCCCGTGTTTATAACCCTGAGTGCCATCGCCATCGGGACCAGGGACAGCACGCGCTCTAGCATGCTATCAGACCTGCTGACCTCTCCTTTACCAAAAAGAGAAGAGAGCTGGGATTTAGAGTGTGTAAAGAAGTCTTTATGATGAAGCTGGTGTTATGACATACCTCGAATCGAAGGTTCCCTGGGTCCTGGAGCAGCAGCAGGAACAGGGAAGTTGACAGAAGAGTGTTCCCCTGAGCGATAGAGGCAACCTTTTGTCTTCGCATGGCGCCAACATAGAGCAATGATGGCTCGTTTCCACTTGGGCTCAAGTTGTGTACAGGCCATAATGTCATCTGCGAACAACATCATCAGCAACAGTATACTTTTTTGCTTACGTTACTAATGAAAGGCAGAGATAAAACGGATATACCATCACTTATGGAAGCAGGAACAATGAACTTGGCAGGGTAGTCTGGAAGCATATAGGAGTTGTTCATATTTGTGACCCTAAATTCCTCAGTGGAGAGCTTCAGCCTCTTGAATTCTCCATCCGTAGAATATAAAGGCCACCCCAACAACTCAGACTGCAAAGGGAACCGCTCTCTATTATGAAAAGCGAATAGATCTCTTATCCGTTGGGGGAACAGGTACTGTTTGAAGACCCTTTGAAGGGACTTCGTCGCGTGTGGGTGAGCGCAGAAGAGAGATATGGAACGAAAATCTTTGCATGTGAGTATGAATCCGAGCAACAGTTTCTCTTCGTGCTTGGCATTCTCCAGTTTGAAAATCATACCCAAGGGAATAGACTCATGATTGCCATCCTATTTCACATTATAACTTAATATCTTATCTTCATTATTTTCTTCTCTTAGTTGCATCCTATGATCTCAGCTCTCTTCTCTATTGAAAATGGAAAACAGTTCCAGTACCTTTGAAAAAATGATTCGGTAGTTTGTGACCCAAAGGGCACCCCATTCTCCTTTGCTCATGAGGTGGTGGGACAGCAAAACGTCACTTTCTCTTAGGATAACCTTCTCTCCATCAATCAATCCAGATTGTTTGTCCTCATAATTCCTCTCTTTACTCTTCTTTTCCTCTTCCTGTTGATCTTTTCGTTCCTCATCATTAGGTTCACTCCCTTTGGACAAATTTTCAGTCACATCAACTAACAGTATTGATGTCGTCTCGTTACTTCCTTCCTTCTGCAGTGTGCTTATGTTTGTGAGATCATAATCATGCTTGTTGGATCTGATCAGGCCTTCCAGATCCATCTGTTTTCTTCGCTTCCTCCTTTCAACATGCCAGTTCAAGAGCTCTATCCATCTCTTGGCATCAGCCTCGTTCTCAGAGGCCAGGATGACTATCTTCTGTGGAGTCACAATCTCAAAGACTCTATTATTTCTGGGAAGCTTGTCCTTCTCTGTGTGAATGTTAAAGTTCACAGAAGAATTGATGTTGATCACAAGTCCACCATTGTCAGCAGTGTGCGTGTCCCTTAATCTCACTACCTCTATTTCCTCAATGGTGATCTTGCCAAGAGGGCTCGCATCACCCTTCTTCTTGTAATAATAGAGCACCCCTTTCCTTTGCTTAAACCATCTTGTGTTCCACACCTTCAAGAGGCCCTTCGCTGCAAACTTTTGTAAATACCCTTCCAGCTCATTCTTTTCACACACAGATCATATTGCACAAGTCAATAAAACAAGAAACAAGAAACAAGAAATAGAATATGAAGCATCACAGAGAAAAGAAAACAGAACAATTCCAACACACAAGAAGGGGGATTATTGCATAAAGCAAAGGGGGGCTTGTCAACACTTACATCTGATTCTTTCCTCCAGGACATGGTCAGCTCTCTGGATCAAAGCAAGTGAATTTGGGGGGGTGACCCCAAAGCAGGACCACGAGCAGGAACAGGGAAGACAGAAGGAAAGGAAAAGTGGATTTCTTTTGTGCCTGCCAGGCAACCTTGCTGAATGGTTTCCCTCTTTTCTTCCCCCTTTAAAAAAAAAGGTCCAGGGGTGATATTTTTCTTCCTCCTCCCACCAACTGTTTGGCCTTTGCTTTGTTACCCCTTCCTAATAATAAAAATAAAAATAAAATATGTTGTTGCTTTTGCTTGATTAATTGGAACCATATTTTTAACCGTCAGTTAATCGAACAAACTGTTCAGAAGAATTTACCCCGCAAATCAAACTTCCCCATTCTCAATTTTTCCGGCCAATCAGAAAATTTTCTCATTCAAATTCGGATAATTACATTTAACTCAATTTTCCTACTGCTGATTCGGGGAATTTTTTATCCGAATTCGGATAATTAGGTGATATCCGACACATCCCGGACAAATAAAAATCGACAACAAGTCTACGAGGCCGCACACGGCACAGTTGCAACTGAAACAAGAGAGGAACCCTTCATTGACGAATTGCATGCAACGGGTAGAGTCTTTTCTTTTGTTCAGCAAGTTGCGGCAACCTCTTTGTTGAAGTGTTGAAGGAGAGATTTGATTCCAACTACTCACACAGCCCAATAGAAATCAATCAGCATTAAGTTATCCAATCGTAATCAAAAAATTTATTAATTGATTTTGTAAGCCACATTCCTCAATTTTTTTCCACTTTCTTAATAAAATCTTGCAACTAGAAAGTTACCAAATGGACACTGCAAGGCTTCAGGACGTTGTGCTCTGTGCTGCTCGCCCGACAACAGAAGAATCTGCTCTGTTTTATTTCTGACAATTTTCTTTTGTACAAAACGAGAAAGGTCTTTATAAATTCCTTTTTTCTCCAACAACTACTATCAGATATCTCCACACAACCATGGAGGAACTACTGTTCTCACTATTACCACAAAGGATAGACAAGATTCTGACCGAGAACCAGGTCGTCTCTGGTGGGCTCTTTTTGTTTGTCGTGGGATTCTTGGCTGCATACCTTCACTTTGGAGCTCAGCTGCTCTGGGACCACATTAGAAGGCTATTCATTG
>CDFI01100377.1:0-10702 GCA_000826405.1 Acanthamoeba divionensis | reverse complement strand
GCAGACCATGAGGGAGGAGGTTCCACAAATCCTTCATTGCTGAATGCACTGTGCAACAAAGAAAGAAGAAATCTTTTAGCTAAGTAGCTTGAAACATGGCACGAAGAATTAGAAATTATGATCATATAGGCTGGTCTGCTCTCTCTCTCTCTCTCTCTCTCTCTCTCTCTCGGTGTGGGGTGTGTGGGGTGTGTACCCTGCCGTGCCGATGGTGAGGTGAATGGTGCCGTTTGGATTCTTGAATGTGTTGCCACTAGTGGCAGTGGGAACATTGCTGAATACTGATTGTTAAATAATATATAAAAAAGGTAAATACAAAAGTTAGCTTTCTGATTGAAGAAAGAGGCAGACAACAGCTACACTCATTATGACTATTTCTTAAGAGAGCAGAGAGAGCAGCTGCAATTCACCTGGATAGGTGCGTTCGTAGGAGTGCATGTGACCCCAGATAGCAACGTCTACTCCATACTTGTGAACGAGAGGCTCTATGTCTCTCTGAAGCGGACCACTATCGGACTCCGTATCAGAGGAATACATGGGACCTAAGCATCGTGAAAGCAAATAGGTGTTAAGTACTTGGAAGAGAAGAGATATGAACGAAATTACACTTACGGTGGCCAACAAGAATGATGAAGGGAGAGTTCTTTCTGTTTGCGTTGGCAGCGGCCAAGTCCTGGGGTAAAGAAAGAATGTTTGCTTTTGCGTAGGGAGACAAGGTGTAAGTAGAACTGGACAGTTGCCTTACCTTCTCGAGCCAGGCATACTGGCGAGATCCAGGAGCGTAGGGATGCACATAGGTCTCAGTACACATGCATACGAAGTGAATGCCTGCATAATCAAAGCTGCGGATAGGAGAGAAAAAATCGTTGGTTAAGGCTAGATGCTTCGTCTATGAAGAGACATTTGTATGAATGAAATGAACCTGTGGTAGAAATTGCCCAAGCCTCCACTCTCCTCTCCAGGCATGTGGAAACGGTGGTCATAGGAAGTAAAGTTATAGTATTTTTCATGGTTGCCTGCATAATCAATACTCATATTAGAATAAAGTTTAACCCCAAGGAACGGTTTCAGTACCAACAGCGGTCATATATGGAATATGATTAGCCAAGGGAGACACTTGCTCGCCCCACAAATCCCATATGTACTGTGAAGAAGATACTTTGTTTAAAATATAACAAACTAATTGAACCTTGAGCTTTCAGATACCTCAAACTCCCAAGAGGAAGAAACACCAGCATAGGCAATGTCTCCAGCGTGGACAATAAGTTGGAAATTAAGGTTGGCGTCATCACCGATCATTTGATCAGTCACTTCGAAGCCCATTGGCATGATTGTCCCCCTGAAAAGAGAGAAACGGTACGTTTGAGCAGTAGAGTAATAAGTTTTTCGTAGAGCAAGAGGGAAAGGATAGAGGAAACTCACATATCACCAAAAGTGGCAATTCTTGCCTCTGTTTGGTTAGGATCCATTGTTATAAACTGAAATTTATCACTCCATGCTTCCTGCACAGGATCGCCAACACGGTATCTAGGTGAAGGGTAATGATATGAATTCCAGCTTAATCTGTTACCATGTCAATGTGCAACTGAACATTCTTTTACATACTTGTATGTTTGTCCAGGTTGAAGACCACGGAGCGTCACAGTGTGGATATGTCCAGACCAACCTAAGAGGAAAATGTGTTACTAAAGCAACTAAACAAAACAAATGAAATTGCTGAAAAATGAGTACCCAATTCTCCTGCATTGTAGGTACTCCAGTTTCCACTAACTTTGTCAGTGAGGTTGGAGCTTGCAGCAAGGCCGTACTCTACCACAGGGTTGACGGAGAGCGCTGAAAAAGATGAAATTATTGTCAGCAAGCGTTCTTCTTAGAAGTGGGATAACAAGTACAGAACAGGAAGAATTCGTACTGCTGGTGATCCACATTACTACCATCTCAGTGGAAGGCTTAGTTGTCGTCGCTAAACGGACTTGCTGAGGATACTGTGTATAAATAGAACAAACATGCAAAGCCTCAGTACATGCATCACCTCCACTTGAATAATATTATAATGGGTCATACCACACTAATGATCTCGTCCCTCTTTTCGTTTGCTGCTGATGGATAGAGGCTAGGCTTATCCAGACGACCGAAGGAGCTCAGCCATTCTTCCCATTCCAAGGCTTGGCTTGCATCTCTGTCGTGTGCAGACACAACGAGCTTGTGGATGCCACTTTCGAGCATGGAACGGGCGTGGGGGGTCATCTCTTCACCTTCCACCGCCCGCCAGTGGGATGCTTTTTTGTATTTGTTGGGGAGGGGGTTGAGTTCTGATGTAAAACGAATGCAAGTAATTTAAGTTCCTAGGAACAGCAAATAGTACCAATCTCATTTGCAGATACTTTCCCATCGTGGTTGGCGTCCAAAAGATCAAAAAAGGACCTCAACGAAGATTTGCTGTTTTGTTGGAATTTGAACAACAGATCAGCTTTGTTTTGGATAAGAAAATGAAGAGAACTGCAGAAGGAAGGGTAAATCTGAAGATTACCTTGGTGAAGGAGGAAAGCACAAAGCACTTATGGCAAAGCACAGCAAGAGGCAAAGAACGGCAAGTAGTTGCTGTCCCTTCATCTCCTGCACTCACTTTGTGGTAACAACAAACAACAAGGAAAAAGTTTCATTGCCAATTAGAGCCCCCAGACAGACACAAATGAAGTGGCAATGTACAACAATTCCACTGCCATTTCTTTGTGTTTGTTTTTTCGGCTTGAGCCATTTTGCGGACATCGCAACTTCCATTTTGTCGACGACAGTTAAATTTGACTGTTCGTGTCTCGGTCGTGTAACATATCAGTTATTGATCTCAAAAACCATTTCATCAGAGATTGATCTTTCTTTCTTTCATTCATGTTTGCTCTACTCGAAGACTTACCAGAGCGAAGCACAAGAATCTTTATAAGGGGATACTGGTAAAAATGAAAAAGAGAGACGGGGAGAATGGGAGCACCGAGTCTTCCCTCCCTCTCGGCCCCTGATTGACCAAGGGGCATGGCTGCAAGAAAGAAAGAGGGATTCACAGGATTGAGGGACACTTCACAAGAGATGCTCAGCTCGCCTCACCCCGATTTGTGTACCTTTACCGCCCTTATGGCTTGATACCGCCGAATCGGCACATGTGGCTTCTCCTTTGCGCCGAATGATTGCGACAGCCCCGATCGCAATAATCGCAACAAATAAATAAATATAATGCAACAACAAAACTTTTGTTCTTACCAAAAAAATCAACACAACACACTCGACACAACAGTACACCTTTTTTCATCAAAGATATGTCAACCACTGTATTCGTAACTGCTGGATCTGGCTACATTGGCGAAGACGTGAGTATTCCCTTTTTCGCCAGTCTTTCCAGATTTACTAAGGGGCATTGCCTGCACACACAGGTGGCCAAAGCCTTCAGGAGGGCAGGCTACAAGGTGTATGCCCTAGTGAGATCACAGGAGAAGGGCAAGAATCTGCTCAAGCACGAAGTGATCCCTGTCATCGGTGACCAGAGCAAGCCAGACACATATCGTGAGTACGTGAGGAAGGCCGGCATCATCGTGGACAATGTGGGAGACTATGACAACCAAGGTGCCTCAGACAGGCTTCTGTTTCAGACAACACTGGAGGTGGGTTCCCATTCTGCTCATCCAAGCATTCATGGTTTCTGTAACTTTGAATGCACACACATGACAGGAGTCTGTAGAGGGTGCACAGAAGAAGACCTTTATATACACTTCGGGTATGATGGTCTATGGCGACCAACCTGAAGGGGTGATCGATGAGACTGCCCCTCTTCGTGTGCACCCCTTCATCCAGTGGCGCAGAGACTTCGAGATAGCCGTGGTGACTGAGACCAGGCTCAATGGCATTGTTCTGAGGCCTTCATTCGTGTACGGCCACTCAGGAAGCTTCTCAAGACTCTTTTTTGATTTCTCAAATGATACCCTGGTCATCAGAGGTTGGTGCCTCACCTCCAACCACCACCACCACCACCACCTGAGCACCCTTCCTCTATTCTAAATCAATCTTTGTGTCTGAAAGGTAATCCTGCAAGGAAGTGGTCTTGGGTTCACTTGGCCGATTTGACAGAAGCCTATCTGCTTGCTGTGAAGAATGTAGCAGTGGCCAAGGGAGAGATCTTCAACATCTGCACGCTCAGCTCACCGTCCATAGAGGAGCTTCATTTGAAAGCAGCCAAGGTGGCTGGCTTCCAAGGAAAAATTGAATATCGGGTACACATTTCATACACACACAACATATTAACAACATTAACTTCATACATACAAATGGACATATGTACATACATGCATCATCATATGATCCCTCTCTCTTTTGTCCATTTTCATTGCAATGACTCACTCAGAGTCCTCTCCAAAAAATTGCAGAAAGATGGCAACGACTGGTTCTGGACCCTCAGCGAGATGACAGTGGTGGGCAACCCTCAGAAGGCCATCGACGTGCTCGGATGGCAACCCAGACACTTGGGCATAATCGAGGAGCTGGAGATCTCCTACGAAGCGATCAAGGCCCACAAGGCCAGTCTATGAATTTTATTTATTTATTTATTTATTTATTTATTTGAAGTGGCACTTCGTTCTCAGAATTAGAAACATATATTACAATGTAGCCACAACATGTTTGTGCCAAATAATGTAAAAACATTTTATAATTATAAACCAACATGTCCTTAAATGTTTTTTTAAATCCCAGCCAAGCGTAAAAAAGACAGCTTGGGGGGGGGCTACAGTTTGTTTTAGAGACAATGAGAGATGAAAACAGTGAGAGGCTGTGCAAAAGGATAGCAGAGAGAGCAAAGAGCAAAGATAGAGAGGCATGAGTGGTATTGCCACATATAGAGATATATGAGCCAGTAGTATGAGTAGACTATGGTAACCGCGGTGGGCTCTATGCGAGAAAGAAGAGGCCGGCCGAGCAGATCTATGTGTGTGTGTAGTGTGTAGACACACACGAGAGAGAGAGAGTGTGTGTGTGTGTGTGTGTTTGCTATTATACTTCTTGTCTCTCCTCCATTGTCTCTCGTTTGCTGCTTGAGAGGAACGTCATTTGTCGTCATTCATGTCAACCACACGCACGTGCGTGCATGTGTGTGTGTCAGTACCAAGGGATGAGCACATGGCTGATGAGAAGGTAGACGGTGGAGATGCAGAGAGTGAGGAGGCAGCAGGGAAAGCCGATTCGGAAGAAGTGCATGAAGGTCAGCTTGTAGCCTTGCTGCTCGGCCAAGCCTGCTGCGACTATGTTCGCTGGAGCACCAATCAATGAAGCATTTCCTAATGTACATAACATTAAGTAATAAATAATAAATGAGTAAAGAGGAATAAAGTAACAGATTAATATTAATATTATTAATATCTTCACTTGTGTCTTTATCAGATAAGGATCTGATGGGGGGGGGATTACCTCCAAGACAGCAACCAAAGACGAGCGCCCACACCATGGGAGTCAAGGGAAGGCCCATCTCCGGGCTGGCAAGGCGGGCGACCACAGGTATCATGGTCTGGGTGAAGGGAATGTTGTCGATGAATCCACCGATCGTGCCTCCGATCCAAACAAGCAAAATGATTGCCGCAGAGAGACGCGCATCGCCTGAGAGAGAACAGAGAGATGTTAGTTTGATGTTATTGATTGGCTTGGAGGATTGAAGTGAAGGGGGGGGGGAGAGTACCTTCAGGAACACGAGATATGAGGGACGCTGTCTGTTCGGCGATAAAATGTACAACGCCGAGCTCCTCCAGCGCTCTCAATAGCACAAAGAGTCCGGCAAAATAAATTAGAGTGCCTAATTCCACCTACCGGACCGAGAAATAGCTTTTAGTATGTCTGTGAAAAGAGAGACAAAGTGTGTGTGCGTGTGTGCGTGTGTGCGTGTGTGCGTGTGTGCGTGCGTGCGTGCGTGTGTGCTAAAGTGTCGTCAAAGAACATTGCAGTTCCAGGAACTCACCTTTTCAAACACAACGTTGATGTCGTGTATATCAGCGAGTATCAACAGCACGACAGCCCCGATCAAAGCCGTCCAGGCAAGGCTGAGATGCAGTTCCACAAAGGCTTCCAAGAAGAACACGAAGACCACTGCGCCCAGGACCACGCCGCTCTTCCACAGCAGGACCTTATCTGTGATAACATACTTTTTCTCCATTTCGTGGACGTACTCCGCTTCGGCCAGGTTGCCCTTCCCAACAACTCTGCTCTCTCGAACCATCGTTTTCTGTTAAACGTGAATATTAGCGAACGAACATGTGAAGTTGTGTCTCTGTTTTTTTTATATATATACCAGAGTTTTGATGTGCTCCTCCAGTTTCTTTTTGACCAGTTTGGCCTCCTCGCCTTCATAGGCGTTCACCTTGTCGGCAGTTATCTTCCAGATGGCAATCTCCCTTAGCTTTCGCTTCAGAGGTGGCCGTTTCAATGTGTCTCTGTACATATACTTGAGTTGGACAAACACGCCTAAGACGCACAGAAATGCTCCAGGAGCTACGTGCAACGAAAAATTGCCAAAGTTGACTGCCCCTGTACTCTGAACAGCACAAAAGTTGAAATTTTAACTTTGGGAAATACATAAACATATGGGAAAGAAGATTGCATGGCAGTTTTCGTTAGCATACCTTAAAGCCATTGACTATGAGGATATTGGGAGGATCGCCGATCGCCGTAGCCGTGCCAGATATGTTCGCGAATAAGACTTCCGCTATGATGATGGGCAATGGGTCAAGGTCCATCACAGAACAAAGGCGAATGGTCATAGGCGCAAAGAGCAATATGGTCGTCACACTGTCAACGAATGGCGACAAGATGCACATCAGAACGGAGAGCAATACCAGCAACCTACAGAGGAGTTAATTATAAGTATGGGTCACACGCCACACACACTACAAAAGGTGGGGAAAGAACCGCCAGTAATTTCCATTGGCAAGCTTATATGCCCTGATTGCTGTCCATTCAAAAACTCCTGTTTCGGTGAGCAGGCCTACAATCACCATCATGCCGAACAGAAGGCTCACAGTTTCGTAATCAATCCAGGACACAATTGTAAGAAAGCTTGGTCTCTCGTGTACAATGGATAGGACCCCTGATTTGTTATTATTGTTGTTGGTTAAAGGCGCGAAGCTAGTCTTCAACAATGGTATTAATGCAAGATAAATTGAGAATATATACCAAGAGCCAGAAACGAGCCAACAAGAGCAGCAATAGTATGATGGAGAAGATTGAATATGATAATGATGTAGACGATCAGAAGAATTACCAAGCCAATTGCCACCTGTTAGTACACAAAAGGACAGAGTAATTAACAGCAGTCCTCATTAATCTCCCCGACCTTCCTTGTCAGCCTGAATTCATAATACCTGGTATTTTGCTAATGTATGGCCTTCTTGGATTTCCAATTCCATGGCAATTGGTTTCTGCAATATTAGATTCCGAGTCAGAGAGATTGTACAGCAGCGTCTAAAATAGTCACAAGAGGGGCTTATTTACCGTGCTGTTGGTAGTGACAATGAGTCTCACGCTCTTGTATTCGTCTGGCACTTCTAGTTCCAGCGTTTCCTCCAGCTCACTGGACGAATCAAGCATTGCGCTCCATTCCTCCATCAAAACCCAGTCTTTATCGGTCGTCGTGCCTCGCAAAATGAGGGAAAGTTTTGCACTCTCAACGGCAAGCTTCTGAGCCACCAGAACAACATCGAGCCGTGTCAGCTCACTTGCATCATAGGTAAACATGTGGCTGCATACGTTAAGGAATATAGTCAACAAACGAGCTCCCCTTGCACAACTTCTTTCTGGATCTTCAATGAATGCCAGAGAGGGCCAGATTGGGGGGGGGGCTCAATAAAAGGGAATGAAAAGGATATGATAGGTTCATCAGCAGATACGCCTATAAGATGTCTGTTGCTCTCTTCCAGCTCCTCTTTTGAAGTAAGACAACCAAGACTGAAAGCTAAGATGCACAAAATCAGCGCAATCTTGATCGTTTTGGCAGAGACATAACTTCTTGTAGTGTTAAAGAAATTTTTTGGGGCACCACTTCTCACATTGTAGGCCCCAGACCCAAGCGAGCCTTCTGAAGAGGCAATAATTTCCTCATCTTCTAAGTTTATAACTGCTGGGATAGATTCAACGGAGCCAGATCGGCGCACAGTGTTGGATACTGAGCCATATCTTCCTAGGATCATATCTTCATCAGCAGAGGTGAGCAGGTTCTGCTGCTCCTCATCCAACATGTCTCCCTCCTCGAAAAACGGATCGTGTCGAGAAGCCCTCAGAGAGGCCATGGCCAAAGGTCTCTTTTGAAAGTGCAAGGTAATGTATGGGGTTGTATTGCAACTGTACGTGTGTGAAGTTAATTAATCTTAAATGCTCGACAGGTTTTGTGTTGCTGAAAGGGAGTTCTGTTCAGCGGCTTTGGTATGCAAGGGAAGTGCAGGCAAACACCTGACACGTGCCAATTAAATAGCGCGGGAAGCCGTGCCCGATTTTCCTCCAATAAAAAATCAAAAAAATTTCACGATAGGCAGATGCTTTGTAGTTTGATTTTTTTATTGGTACATCGGATTTGGCTGTGGCAATCAGTTGCACGCTACCCACTCAGGCGCACAATGGTCTTTCTGATGCTCTCAACCTCATGCCTCTGAGAAGAAAGTTTCAAAGGCTAGCCCCATGTTAACGCAACTATGGGATCACTTTGTTAATTATCCATATGCAAGATCTAGCCAGATGCTACGGGTGGCAAATAGAGTTGTAAAGGGCCAACTCTTGGGGGTACATATGACAACAGTCAGTGGCCATTTTTCGAAAGGTGCCAAATGGTTAAGAAGCCAAGGTTGGTTGTCCCTGGACTGAGCTGGGTTGTTCATTTTATTTCTTTCTTTGTTTTGGTTTCTCTCCCAACAGATCTTCAAACTGCTATATGACATCTTGACTTCTGAGAACTTTATACTATATAACAACTACTGGGCCTCAACACAAGCATCACTGGTGAATCAGAAGCACGGACTCAATAATGACACTGGTGACATTAGGTATGCTGTGCCATCTCAGTCTCATCAAAAAATCCCCATCAAGGTCGTGCACCCTTGTTGAGCCATCCCGCTGAAGCAACTTGCCCAGTTCCTTATCTCTGCATAACAAACATCTATGTCAACAACCTTCAATCTGAATGAAATGTAGTGAAGAAGAGAAAATATTGTACTTGAGAAAGTTAATGATGAAGTGTTCATCGCTTTTGATGAGCGGTTCTGAACGAATCAGCGCAGAGCCAAGGTCAATGCTGCCCACTTGGAAAAAGGAAAACATCTGAGCCCACTGCACTGATTTCTCTGTGCTCGTGCTCCTGCGAGCTATCTAATGATGTGTGGAAGAGATCAGACATGTGAGTGAGGCCAAGCCCACAGAGTGTGGCATTCTATGAAGGGGAGTACTGTCATACCTCTATCTTCTCTGCTGGCCACTCGTAGTGCGAAACAAAGTCGAATCCAATGAGGTCAGTCTTGTTTTTCATGTGAGGCACAACCATCGGGTAGAACCCAGCTGTGTACAGGTTGTCGGCGTTGGTGACCAGCATGTACTCACAGGGAGTCCTCCCTTCTGCACATCCAGGCCATGGATCACTGGAGTTGCACAGAGTGTGGTTCTTAGGATCCTTGGGTAGTAGCCAGTCGAGGCCAATATCTGACATGAGGTGTCCCCAGTCGTTGGCATCAAATGGGTACTGCTTTTTGCCAAAGTCAGGAGGGAATGGACTCAAATGGACTTGAGGTCTTGGCGCCCCGTGGAAAGCGTTGAAGGTGTTGACGAGTCTGGTCCACATGGCCTTGTCATAGGGAGACTCCATGGGTTGAAGGAAGATGTCCACGTTGGGGTATTCATCATCCAAGAGGGACATGAGAAATGTGGGCACAAGGCCAGCCTTTCCAGGGTTGGCTCGGGCAAACACACACAGGTGAGGCAGTGTGTTGTTATAAGTGGTCTTGTTACTAGTAACGCTCATTGCCTTGTTGCTGGGTAATATTGCTGACGATATTGAATGGGGGAGTGATGATGATGATGATGTAGAAGAGTACATTACATGGCTTCCTGTTCTCAAAATATTTGCTCGACTCTGGCAGTCAGTATCCTTCTTTGCAAAGAAGACGCAGACCATGCACAGGACAAGCACCCAGCCAAGGTCTCTGTATGTAGGTACAGGCATTGTGGTGGCAAACTGTGACTTTGGTGCCCTTGCCCGGTAATGCCTCAAAAGTTAAGCTTGACATGTCTCACAGCCATCTTGCTTTTCTCTGGGGACATAGAGCAACTGTAAATGAACTACAACCAGAAGGATGTGTTTACCTGCAGATAAACAACATACAAGGGATGTCTGGCGGAAAAAGGGGTGCCTTCTGATGCAACCAGACCAGAAGGCAGCTTTGAAATATGGTCCTCCAGCATATGTTTGTGTCAAATGGGTAAGGGACATAGCTCCCCACAGAACGAGAGACAAGGGCGACTGGTAGCCGTGCTACCTTACTGGGGTGAGTGAGTCTTCAAACGCATTTCCTGAGGCTCCAGAAAAATGTTGCAGAGACTCAAGATGGCCATTGGCCATCAAGTGCTCCATCAATGAAGTGTGGTGCGTCACGGAAGCACATGCACAAGTAGAAAAGGGAAGTATTATTTTTAGAGA
>CDFI01100355.1:53044-80490 GCA_000826405.1 Acanthamoeba divionensis | reverse complement strand
AATCAGCCGGGTCTGCCCACCAGTCTCCATCCTGGTGGAAAACCTGCCTGCTAATGGGTGGCTTGTTGCATCTTGGTGGCTGAAGCGGGCAATTTAAAGCTGCCACATACCCCCTCCCCCAAATGTCAAGACGCAGTGCAGCAAGATAATTCACAGATTTATGCACAGGTTGTGGATAAATTATTAACAATTTTATGGACATCAGGGCTGCAAATCTGTGGACACACTGCTCGAAAATAATGCATAAATGTCGCGACAACCGTACTACTGCCTAAGTGGCGGGCTGAATGGGCATGCCCAGACACATTGTGGCTTCTGTTGAGAACACAAAGGCTGTCATTTGTGTGAATTGCAAGCACTGATCAAGGTAGTGTGATGCACCTCAAAAAGTTATTTGATTTGAAATAAAATCTCTGAAAAATGCAACAACATAAAGCACAGAGGGTGAAGAAAAGGAGAAAGAACTACAAGAAGATATCACAGCTTGTTCAACAAAGTGGGCAGTGTGTAAGTGTTTTGAGGCTGTCATAATTCTTCTCACATCTCTTTCTCCTGTTGTGCTCATTTTTTTGAAAAAATCCTCTGAGTGCACAAAATAATGATGTCTCAATGAAAAAGAAGAAGAAGCAGTTTGGGTATGTTTGGAAAGGACTCAAACAATTGAATAATAATAATAATAATAGTGTGGATGGTATCCATTTCATGTTTGTTTGTCATCCATTCTTTTGTAAACCCAGCAAACTTGAACACACAAGCACACAATTATCCCTTTCTTTCATCCTTTCTTTTCTAGAGATAGAGAGAGACAGCAAAGACAATGTCTCTCTTGATCTTGTTGATGCCCTCTGCAAACTTGGACTCCAGCTCCACATTGCCAATCACCTTGGCAGCAGCACACAGCTGCCTCAAAAGCTCCTCAAGCCTTCTCATTGTCCTAATTATGCTTCCTACATTATTACAACATATACATTGTTGTAGAAAGAGACAAAGAGAGAGAGAGAGAGAGAGAGAGAGAGAGATCAGTTGAATGCAACTTTTTAAAGCAACAAAGTTAATGCAAGTGAAGAGCAACTGACCTTCAAAGATATTGGTCATCTTGCAGATGTCAGCAAACTTAGCACCATTGCACCAGGCATTCACCACGTCCATGATGTGTGGCTTAAACTTTTCCACGTACTCGTCGACGTCCACTTCGACTTTGCATTCCTTTGAAATCGTTGCAATCTTCTTGGCAGCTTCTTGCAGTTGGCGCAAAGGACCTGGTTGTGTGTGTGAGAGAGAGAGAGAGAGAGAGAGAGCAGAGAGGGATGTATAAGTTAGCCAAAGAAGCCTTGGTTTGGTTATTGTGGGCTCTAGAGAGGAGAGGGCAGAGAGCAAATGATGGGATGGAATGGGATGGAATGGGATGGAATGGGATGGGATTGCATACCAGCAAGCTCATCAGCAAGTCGTTGGGAAGAATCAGACTTTTCTTCGAAGACAAAGCAGCTCATAAGGGAAACAATCTGCTCAACTGAAAGATCATTCAGCACGCCAGTAAATATGAGCTCTGTCAGCACAAGCTCATCAGCTGCATTGATCTCGCACGCCACACGACCTATAGAGTTGGTTACAGAAAGAAATGGGATATCCAGTTAGGGCCCGTTGCGAGACTCTCAGAAGCACTGAAGCATATGCTTACCTTTCAATTCGATGATATTTTCTTTGTTGGTCAATCCCAACCTTCTGAGCACTCTCTTCATGCACTTCAGTTGATCCTTGAGAACAATCCCTTCAGACTGTTTGATCTGTTTCTTGAGACTCTTAATCTCGTTGTCCAAATCCATCTTCTTGATATACATCGCATACCTACATGTACAATCGCATGTTATTTGAAGTCCATTGAAATTGTCGCCACGCAGAGCATTCTCTAGTGGAAGGAATATACACTGTACGTACCTCTCTTTTATACTTCCTTCTTTGAATGCTGCATTGGAATTCAATCTGTCCTCCAGAGTCTCTATTTTCTATTAATATAAAATCAGTTGGATTAACAATGTTTCGCGACAGTACAATGAAGTTTTGAGAGGCCATGCATTGGAGCAAGCGTACTCTTATAACTGTACGGAAGGAGTCATCATCGATGTGCATATCTTCAATGGGATCCAGCAACGGCAGGCCATCAGGGAATCGCTGTGAGACCGCTTTGAGAGTCTTGCCAACACTTTTTCTGGAATCAATTGAGCGCAAATCCTTAGGGATGTACACCCTTTAAAAAAAGAACCATACCAAGTTAAGCTCAAGGTATACAACAACAACCAACAACAAAGCAGCTGTGCTAATGCCTACCTTATAGAGCTGATGCCTTCAACCAAAGGTAAAAGAACGGGCACAACCTCAATCTGACCCTCTTGATCGGATGGGCAAGGCTTGGGCTTCTTTCCGCTACCCTCTGAGGGTGCACAGTTAAGCAGCACATCGACTATGTACTGACCACCGCTTCCAAGGGCCTTGCTGTCTTTGTTGTCCTTCTGTGTCTTCTGAAAATTCACAACAACTCCCCAACCCCAGTCTGTATCGTTGTCTCTGACACGAATAAGTCGTCCCGGCTGAAGAAAAGGTAAACAGTAAATGGGCTGGTTCATCGTGTCAATAAATAGCTTCCTCAATTTCCTCAGTTGTTCTCTCAGCCTATAGTATTCCTCAACTGTCTCTTCTCCTGGAATAACCATCTCTTTCTTCATTTTTTCTTCTAGTTCCCTGAGGTGTCTCTCACGAGCAGGAAGAGCTCTGTCGCACTGGAACTGGTGGAAAGATTTCCTGATAAGGTATTCGGGATCAACTCCTTCAACACGTAACAGATTGAGAAGCATGTTGTAGCCCAAATGGAAGGTACTGTTCAAAGGATCTGCCTTTCCCTGAAGCATAGACCTTGCTATATACCAAGAAAAAGATTGTGGTTAGTTGTGTTGGTTTAGTTCAAAATGGAATAGGATAAGATTTGAGTTACCAACAGCAGGCTCCATCTTCTCATCCACCATCAGAATGGTAATACCTCGATCGTCGAGACCTCTACGACCAGCTCTTCCACTCATCTAGCACACAGCGAGTAATGAGATCATTTGAGTCACCATACATTCGACATGCCTTACTTGAATGGTGCGGAGTCTAACCTGTATATATTCGCCTCCCGTTACCCAGCGGAACTGTTGTCCATCAAATTTACGCACGTTTGTGAACACAACAGTCTTAGCAGGCATGTTCAATCCCATAGAAAAGGTTTCTGTAGCAAATAGGGCCTGCGAAATATGGAAGAGCTTAGTTTTAATGGGAGAAAGGGTAACATCGAGTGTGGGATTAAGATGCGAACCTTGAGAAGACCTTCTTGGAAAAGGATTTCTATAACTTCCTTCAAAATGGGCAATAGACCACCGTGGTGAATTCCGATTCCGCGCTTCAGAAGAGGGAGAATGTGTTCCACCTTGAATGTTGAACCAGTTAAGCCTTAGAATATATTGAACCATTGTAAAACTACGAGAATACTATACCTGTGGCAACTGCTTATCATCGTCTGAAAGGGAATCCAGGGCATTCATAAATACAGATTCGACCAATTTCTTTTCATCCTCTGTATTCAGGTCAAGTTTTGACATCTGCAACGCCATCGCCTCACACTCTTTCTTACTGAAACTAAAAATGATGACAGGCTGGTAGTTACGTTCCATAATCATCTTCACGATCTTGTAGCAATCCGAACTCGTCCCTTGTTTTAAAAGAGGTACCAATTTGTTGAGATATTGATAAGGGAACTAATGAAAGAAAGCTCATCTACCTCTTCCTCCTCTTCCTCCAAATCCTCCTCTTCCTCCTCTTCCTCCGCGTCCTCCTCGGCCTCCACGGCTGCTGCTCGTTGCCTCAGCAACTGCCAGTTGGGCTAAGGCCTTCTGAAAGTTGTCATCCCTAAACTTGCCCTTTTCATCCACAACAAGGTGCAGGCCATCACCTTTAATAAATGGTACCATAAAGAATCAGGTGAGTCTGAATGATTACACAAGACAAGAGATAAACTGATTAGCTACCTCCCGAAGGAAAGATGTAATGCTGTAGTGGTGTGGGACGGTAATCGGTATAGACGACGTGACAGGGTTGCTGATGCAGAGAGGCAATCCAGTCTGCAAATTCGGGGGCATTAGGGATTGTGGCGCTGAGAAATACGTAACGAACCTTTGCGCATGAAGAGAAATATTGAGTAAAGAGTAGATTGTGGGAAAAAATATAGCTTCATAATAATGTCTACCTTATCGGGCAAGAGAACCAGTGTTTCCTCCCATACCACACCTCTTTCTTTGTCTCTCATGTAATGTATCTCATCAAAAACAACCCAAGCAACTTCTCTCATTACTTCAGATCCTCGATAGAGCATATTACGCAAAATCTCTGTTGTCATTACAAGAACGCTGGCGCCTGGGTTGATTGTCACATCGCCTATAGACAGATACAGGTATGAAATTTCATTATAATACAAGTAGGCTTGCGTGTGTCAAGGGAATTCAGAGATGCGAGTGAATAAGAAAAGGAAACCCTCAATAAAAGTGAGGAGGACGAAACCAGTCGGCATAGAAAAGAAGAAGAGGAATTTCGAGAGTGGATGAACAACAAGAAAACTGGTTGGTAGTTCACCTGTCATAAGGCCCACATCTTTGAAGTCCTCTAGCAGCTCTCTGTACTTCTGATTCGAAAGGGCCTTGATGGGTGAGGTGTATATCACACGGGTATGTTCGCGCAGGCCCATAGCTATGGCGTACTCGGCGACGACTGTCTTACCCGCTGAAGTGTGGGCAGAGACGAGCACTGAATCGCCTCTCTCCAAACAAGCAATCGATACACGCTTTAGGAGAACGAAAATGAAAGAGGAGAAGAGCATTATTAAGACTTGTTGAAAAGGTAATTTTAAATAGAAGTTTGCATTCGTATTGGGGGGGGGGAACATGAATTGAAAGGTATTGTACCTGAAAGGGATCAAGGGTGAACGGATACTGTCTAGCAGGTGCCTCAGGGAAAGGCGGATTGTAAAGATCTTGGCCCAGGGAGCCTTGGTAGCCCGGGGGGATCATTACGTCGTGTTTGCACAACTCGTATGACCTATCTGGCTCCTCTGTTGATGTCTTTTCTGCTCCACTATTTGCTGCCTGTGGTTTCTTCTGCTCTGAAGCTACACCACCATTTAGTACCAATTTCGCAGTCTCCGCTGCATGTCTGTCTTCTGTTCTTGCTTTCTTGGCTATAGGGGGGCCATCTTGGGCATCTTTCTTAATAATCTCCTTCTTACCATCCTCCTCCGAAAATGATTTCCTCTTTTCTGGTTCCTTTTTGGAGGGTTTCTGACTGAAGACGCTGAATGCATCCACAGTGGATTCGCCGAACAAGTCCATGCTGAATGGGGCGAATTGGGAAACGAATTGATAGACTTGGACCTCAGATAATCGCAACCCCCCCCCAGTAAGACCAACCCCCTTGCTTTCTGCACTTTTTCACAACCCTGACCCAACCCTCGGCAAACCATTAACATTCAAACTGAGAAAGAAAACTTACAACATTATTAATTAACTAGAAAAAACACACTTTAACACAATCCACATTACTGTACAGTTTTAACAATTAGTTTTTTTTTACATAAATGGTCACTTGCTTAATAATAATTAAAATATAATTATTATTTATCATCTTTATATTTATATATATTAATATTGTTTCTTGTTCTTACAATAAGGCTTTCTTAAACTTTAAAAAGTTAAAGCTGTAATTTCCCTCTCTTCCTTCTCTCTCTTCCTTCTCTCTCCCCTCTCTCTCCCTTTCCCTCTCTCCCTTTCCCTCCCTCTCCTGTTTTCCTCTTCACCCCCCCCCATTAAAACAATAAATTTATTTATTACTGGAAGCACCACACCAAAGAGAAAGAGACATCTTCACAGATTATCATTTACAAAGTATGATACGTCCCTGTGCATCAACGCAGTCTGTGCTTTTGGTGGCGGCGACTTTATTGTTCGTTTTGCAGCTTTGCCCTCAAACATTGGCCAATGTTAATAATGATGCAAGACCCGACAAACCGTCTCGCCCAGAGATCCCCCAAAGCTACAACACCACAATCAAGGGCCACTTTGTCAGCTTATGTCCTTTCACAGGTGCAGTGAATTCATCATCAACCCTATCCCCTCCCAAATATTAACTCGTATTCGTTTTCCCAAACATATGCAGCTACTTTCTTCCAGGATAGGACCAAAGGCCTGAGCAGGTACTATTCAGTATCTTGAACTTTGACTTTTTCAGAACCTTCTTTTCAAGAATTGATCCTTCCACAGTGTTTTTCTTATATATATTGCTTCCCCTGACATCCCTCAATAAGAACCAAATCTTACGCCTTGCGGCCACCATATATCTCCCACTCTTCTCTCACACTTTTATCTTTACAATAGACTAGACTTTATAGCAAAGCAGCAGACGATGAATGTTCCTGGCTCTATCATTTTTGATGTCAACTCCAAGCAAGCCACCATCTTCTCATCCTCTTTCCAGATCTGTCGACAGTTCAAGATGAAAGAAGCCGCTGCCGGCTTGCTCTCCTGGAACTGTAACGTCTTGCCTCTTCACTAATTTAATCCTCATTTGCATTCTTATGCTGCTGCAAGCATGGTCTGATTGTGTGTTTTATATTATTTTTTTTATAAAACAACAAAACAGATTTCTCAAGTTCCAAACAGTGTGGCTATAACTGCTGGGAATATGTGGAGAACGACGTGGCCAACTTTAAGTTCACCTGGCTCTTCAGAGATGACATGCTGTTTAGCTTTGAAGCCAATCCCATCTTCAAAGGTAATAATGAAAATATCAGCTCTCTCTCTCTCTCTCTGTGTGTGTGTGTGTTGTAATGGGTAATGGAAGGGTGCCTGCAGTAGCCATGAGTTCGATCTCGATGGACTTATATGGCCAACCCATATCTGCTCTCTGCTCTCTGCTCCAAACCAAGGCTTATGGCTAACCATGCATACATCTCTCTCCCTCTCTCTCATCTCTCCACTTACTTCTTCCAAAACATTAGGCAAGTCAAACTTTATCACAGTGTGTCATGACACCATGATAGGAGCCCAAAGCGATGACATCTTTACTGCGCCTACCTTCTGCGCCACTGCTACTGGTGCTGATGCATCTGATTCGAAATCTGCAGAGACTGTCACTGCTTCTGATGCTGCCTTCTTCCAACGCATCGTCACTAGTCTGTTGGCTGATTGATTAATCAGATGAAATGAATAATTACCCTTCTACCACCTTCTTCCCACTTCATCATCACCATCACCTTCATACTTCATCGCCTTCACTGTCATCCATCCATCCATCCATCTCTGATCTTCTCTTTCTCTTTTTCTAAAGCCACATGTCATATTTAAATGTAATGTAAATTTAAGGACAAAAGTATTATTGATTGCAAAAATTCTTTCTTCAATTTTGTTGGACTCAAGGCCTTTTTTATCTTAAGATAAGTGCAATTCAAACATACAAAACCAAGTTCAACGTTTTAACAGATTTATAATCTGCAAGAGGATTTGGAGTGAACTATTCTTCTTCTCCTTCTTGTCCTGCTGCTCCCAACATCATCATCCCAGGGGCTTTACCAGAAGTCAGGTCATTGACCACAGAATTCCTCGAAATATAACCCTATCTCGCCGATTGCACCAGATTCATTTATACCATTTGAATTGGACACAGTTTGCATAAGTTGATAAACAAGTTCTGATAAACAAAGAAACTAGTTGCCTCATGAGTGCTCGGGTACTATTGTTCATACAAAAAAAAAAGGTGATTACACCATTTAGCTGACATTCATTTTCATTAACAGAACAAAATTGAGCTGTACAGCCCCACATACTTTGCTCTCTGCTGCTTTGGTGGAGCTCTTAGCTGTGGCCTGACCCACACTGCCATTGCTCCTCTCGATTTAGTCAAGTGCAATGTGCAGACTAATCCAGAGCATTTCAAGAGCTCCATTCAGGGATTTAAAGCTATCTACTCTGGCCAGGTGTGCATCTCTTGCTTTCTTTTTTGAATTCATTTTGTGCAACTAGCAGACCTGAGAGTTGCACAAGGCTGCACTTATAATTTAAGATTCAATTTTAGTTATAAATATTATTGCAGGTTTCTGCATTGGGATTCAGCTCTGGGCTCATTGGTCTTGCCAGAGGCTGGGGACCTACCCTTTGGGGTTACTCTATTCAGGGTCTGTTCAAGTTTGGACTCTATGAAGGTAAGTGTAGTTAACTACACAGTGTCTTTCTTCACATTTATTTACTAGTGATATATATTTATATACATCTCACATCACTGCAGTGTTTATGCATTACTACTCTGAGGCTCTGGGCCATGATAAAGCCCACAGATATCGTGATGCGCTCTACATGGCTTCTTCTGCATCAGCTGAATTCTTTGCAGATATTGCTCTGTGCCCCTTCGAAGCAGTCAAAGTGAGAGTTCAAACAAAGCCTGACTTTGCCAGGTAGGATTTTGTTATTATTCTACCAAGGTATATATCTAACAACATAAGCTTGCATACCTGTGGACACAACATGCAGAGGAGTGCTTGATGGGATTCCCAAAATGATTAAGACAGAGGGCTTTGGCAATCTGTTTGCTGGTCTGGTGCCTCTGTGGGCCAGACAGATTCCATACACTGTCATCAAGTTCACTGCTTTTGAGAGGATTGCTGAGGCCATTTACAAGGCTCTCCCCAAGAAGAAGCAAGACATGAGCAAAGCAGAACAAATGGTAAATAGAATTCATCTTCTACATTCCAACTGAAATGTATGTGTATATAAATCTCTTTAACAATCTGTTTCATTCATTCATTTAACTTTAACAACAAAGGGTGTTGTGTTCACTGCTGGTTATTTGGCTGGCATCATCTGTGGTGCTGTGTCCCACCCGGCTGACACACTGGTGTCCAAGATCAACATGGTTCAGTCCTCTGGGTCCATTGGTGAGAAGGTTAAACTAATCTACCATGGCACACCTGAGAAGCCAGGCATTGGATTTGCTGGACTATGGAAGGGTAAGAAGCCAAGTTCAACAACACCTTCTTTTAAAGAATGCTTAGTAAGAAATGTTAATATATTAATACAACACAAAATGTATTAATATGTTTATTATGATTCAGGCTTTGGACCTCGTGTTGTTATGATTGGCACATTGACTGGCTTGCAATGGTTCATCTATGGTGCCTTCAAGGCTTCTGTTGGTTTGCCTACACCAGGAGCTGCTGACCCTGACAACAAAAACTAAAGAGTTCATGAGACTATTTTTTTTTTAAAAACTAAAAACACATGAGCCAGTCAGACCTTGTAATTAATTAATGATCCATAAAGAAATAAATTTTGGAGCAATTGTACAGGATTTTAAGACCTTAACCATTGGCACAATCATATAATATCTTTAACCCCCTTCACCCTGTGTGGTTGGCCATCTTTTTGTATCAATTTAAGAAGCATTGGCCAAGGCTAGAGAGGTGTCCCCTCAAAGTTTGGTGACAACAAATCTCAGGAATGAAAATTGATTCACTGTGAGGAGGAAGAAGAGATGCTACACACACACACACATCAATGGTGCCCAACAGCTCACTGCCATTACCATGTACGCACATGAAGGCTTGTGTAGTGTGTGTAGTGTGTGTAGTGTGTGTAGTGTGTGTAGTGTGTGTAGTGTAGTGTAGTGTGCTTGGATCACAACAATAAAGGTTTGCTTTCATTTGGGTTTTGGTTGTTTATCCGAACATCGTCTTAAATCTTTCAGTGAGGGGACTCTTTATCTGTGGCTTGAAGATGCTCTTCTGGCCAGCAGCGGGCTCTGAAGGGGCACCCGATGGCGCCGTGCTGGCGACGGGGCCTGTAGGGATCCTCCTTCGCAGGACAGTGGTTGGCTCCTGGCGCCCTGCAGGAGAGAGCAAAAGGGAACTCCTTTGGTCCTGTATGGGAGAGAAGAACGTCGACTCTGGTCCAGGTGTTGGGTGCGTTGGCAGCTGTGTGTGTGTGTGTGTGTGTGTGAGAGAGAGAGAGAGGAGGGAGAGAACAATTATGTCAGCAATCACAACACAGCATTGAAGGATTCGGCACTGTTGCTTATGCTCATGTGTGTGTGGTTAGCAGTAGCAAAGTTTGGGAGTGTGTTGTGTTGTGTTGCTCACAGATGTCTACTTACATTGCGTGTGGGCGGGCTTAAAAAGTCTGACACTTGTGGTGTGGGCTTGGCGGGGGTAAAAGATGGTGATGTGGGGATGGAAGCGTCCTCCATTATGGAAATGGGAACATCATATGGACCTGCCAAGAGAAGACGCACGGTTTGCACATCATGATAACACTCAAGGTTGGTGTTGTGGCAGAAGAGATCAAGGCTGATTACCTGAATCATAGGAAGGTTGCTGCAATGGGCCAAATAGATCCCTCTTTGAAGAGAGTGAGCTTGTCTCAGTTTCATCGCGAGTGGAAGGTGCCCTCTTGAACCGCGGCACTGTGGGTGGCCCTTCTGTTGCATGAAAGTCAAGTGTCATTATAAGTTCACAGCGATACATGTGCTCTAGAATGAGCGTCATAACCCCCCCCCAATATATCTGTGGTAATCAGGTTTTGTGGGAAGACCCACAAGTAAAACGCACCAAAACGTTTATCTATCACTGAAGGCAGCACCCATGGCGTGTGCGAAACCTTGATTCGTATATACTTGCTCGTTTTCTCTGGTGGCGTGTCTTGCTCAGGGGCTGTGCCAGCAATGCTCTCAAAGAATATCTGAGCGGCAGACTTTGTTCCGTTCTGCATCTTCTTCTTGATGATAATCCAAACAGCAAGTCCCCCCCCCCCAAAGAACCGCAGGCACCTTTTGGCGGGAAATTAAATTACAGTCTAGAGTTGAAAGCTGGACCTGTAATGGCCACGTAGGGGTGGACAAAACGGGAGGTTCTGTCAACTGGGATACATGCAGCCTACTCTGTTGGCATTCAGGGGACCAACATGGAGCTCCTAGGTTGGCTCCTTCAGCTGCGCCTTTCAGGAAACAAGTGAAGCTGCACTGGGGAGCAATGGAACGTTAAGTGGCTGTACAGGAATGGCTTGAGTCGAGCACACAAATAGTGGTCGCCACTCTTGCCAAGAACATTCTACAAATGGTGCGCCTGTACACACCCCTGATCACTTTGGTCAACTGTTGACAGAATGGGCTCTTCAATACAGGGTGACTGGGCGTGCATGTTAAAGACGCTGGAGTTCTTGCTTGAGCATAATTGACTCATGAGAGATGCAAGCAAGCGACAAAACAAAAACATTTCTGCTTTTTAGTCTCATTTGCAACTAAAGAATGAAATAAAGATAGTGCCAACAAACAAACAAACAAACAAACAGTAGATCTAAGGAGGTGTAAAAAACATAGCAAGTCTGCCTTCGTAGAATGCATTCTTGGGTGTCCAGAAAGGTATCGAGTTCCTGGACAAAGTCCTTCTTTTGCTTCCATTCGGGTATCCACAGCCCTGCACCCAACGCCCAGTCCAGAATGTCCAGGCGCATGTACCGTACAGCATAGAAGGGGACGTACCCCCTGTCTCCCAGGAGAACATTGTTGCAGTGGGCCATTTGCAGCCTTCCCATGGAACACAGCCTCTTTATGGACAGCTCGTGGACCATGAATCCTCTCTGGCACAGGAAAGAAAATATTCGCACTTCAGCATCCGTCATGTCTGTTCTTCCCTCTTCGTCCATCCTCTTCTGGTGGACCTTGGTCTCTTGGACTATTTCAGTCATGTCATCAAAACGACAATCCAAAGCATGTGATCGAGCAGAGCGCTTAGAGTCCAAGCGGTCGCACATGGCGTGAACCCTCTTTACCTTCTCGATGCACCTTGAACGGACAGCCTTCTCGTAGAAGGTCCCTGTTCCCCATCTGGGCAGACCTTCAAGTGCTTTGATTCCACCACTTTCGAGGATGCGTTCCATCAACCTTCCAAACAGTCCGGCTTCTTAAGACATGGCGACTGCAAAAAGCACATCAAAGGACTGAGCACAGTGTTCCCAGTGGTGAGCGATGAAGTCCAGGTGGTTGTGTTTGATGCAATCCGTTGTTAGATCGATAGACAGGGTACAAGCACCTGTCTCCAGACAGCTGTCCACAAGTGGTCTCAAGTCCCTTTGGCTGGTGGTCGCGAGTATCCTTTTGTAGCGTTCCAGCTCAAGGCTATCTGCAAAATTGGGTTCCTTGCCAATCAAAAGCTCTATCACCTTGATTAAGCAATCCTCATGCAGTCTTGTGTAGGTCATGAAAGCATTCTCGTCCATCGTTCCAGCATATTTCGCCAAAGTCAAAGCCAGTTCTTGTGGGTCAATGTTCATTCTATACCTGTCTTTGAGCAAGGGGTCAACAAACAGGCTTGCTTGTTGCCACAGCGAGTCCACAAAGCTGCTGCCAAAACGAGCCGCCCGATGAAGACCTCCACGACTCAGTGTAATAGGGCGAATCTCCCTGATCCAAAAACTGCAAGCCTTGTGGCAGCATCCATCCAAAAGAAGACATATCCATCGGCATTGTGGCGGTCTTCCCAAAGGAAGGCAAACTGAGAAAATACAGCATGCTGGTGATGGTGTTGCAGAACGAATGAGCCCACGAGAGCCATGAATATTGCAAGGCGTGGGAGTTTCGCAGTGCAAAATAGTGTACCAAGCCCGGCGGTACATTATGTAGTTCCAGCTTGATCATCTGCCTCTACATAGTCCTGGCGCGCTATCTTTTACGATACTATAGGCTCTATCCATGATGTGCTGTTCCACTTTTGCAAGAGACTGGTTGAATGATCCAATCCATATGAATCCAAAAACAGTTGCCACCTGCACGCAACAAACATTCTCTTCCACTGGTCAATTACTATAAGCATGGCGTACTTGCAGGTGGCACATGGCGTGTGCATGTTTATATTCAAAATTGAAAACAAAGGACACTATGTGTGCAAAAAGCTCTGCCAGGCAGCATCTCTGTCATAAAGCTGGAGCCAAGGTCGTCCTCCATCTCTGAAATTTTAAATCCTCCTCTTTAACTCTGATGATCGTTGTGTGTGTAGAAGGAACTTCAGATTGGAAATGTGTGGTGCTGTAAAAAAGAGAAGGCAAAACAGTTGCGTTCTTAAAGAGTTTGTTTGTAATGAACAAACAAAAGTGTTTTGTAGTTGATGTGCAAGCTGAGGATGGAAGCAATACTGCTTTGTTTTTTAGGGAAAAAACACAGAAACAAAAAGGAGCCAAGTCAGATCTATTGATCCAATGTAACAGGAAAAATCCTAGTTTTGGTAATTTGCTTTATTTTTTTAGTATTTGTGGTCTGGTCTTGCCCCCTATATTGTTTACATAGTACTAATGTTACACCTTACAATCCCTCTGATCTTTTTTAATGTGAAGCTTAACACACATTTGAAAGGATTTTTTGTTACATTTTTACATTAATAAGACTAAGACAAAATAATTAATTACAAAATTACAAAAGCCCATGTTTAACTTTAAAATAGACAGTAACATTTAAGATTATTATCAAATTTGAAATTTATTAAAGGCCACACCAAAAGTAAGTGCAACTCAGACATTGAACATGAATTTTTTCAACTACAGTGCTGTAAACATAAAACAGACATAAAATGATATCATCATCTTGGTCATGAAATATTATTTTTCTAACATTGGAAGGACCTGAAACCTTTTTAACAGGTTAATATCTGGTGGCAAGCAACTTGACCTCCTCTTCCAAGCTCAGGTGCTGAAGAAACTTCATCTCAGCCCTCTTCACTGCAAGATAGGCCTTGGCTCTCTCTAGGCCAAAGGCCTCTAATAGCTCTTTGTTCCCCTTTGGTGCATAAGTTTCTATGAGTATGGTGTGTAGTGTGTGTAGTGTCATAGTGTAGTACCTCGAATTGAGCAATTGCTTTGAACAAGTTTTTGGGGAGCCTTGCCACTCCCAGTGCAGTCAGTCTGTCACCTGACAGAGCTGATGGGCTGCTGTTCATTTCTGGTGGCAGCGGTCTCTGCTTTGCAATGCCATCTAGCCCTGTACAAGTAAAACATGAGATGAGTTACAAGACAAAAGGCTTTCAACAATGTATTTCTCCCCTCGTTTACAAGAGTACCTGCAGCAATAAGAACACCCAGCGCCAGGTAGGGATTAGCAGTGGAGTCCACTGTTTTGACCTCTAAATTTGTAAAATCTCCTTCACGTGATGCATAGGGAAGTCTCAGAGGGGCTTCTTTGTGGTTTACTCCCCAACACTGATACACCCCAGCCCTGCAGATTGGAATATACGCGAAATAGTCAGTTACACATTCTACAACTTGTCATACGTGAATAGAAAGCTATGATACCAGCAGTGCTCCTGTAGCCGGCGATAAGAGTTAGGTGTGGGAGCTATGACAGCCATTAAGGAGGGCAAATGATGCAGTATTCCTTCATGAAGATGTTAAGTTAGGTTGTAGGCACAGCTGTAATCTAAGCCTTGTTCTTGAAAGAGAGAGCAAGTGTTTACCTGCCATGAACATCTTCACGGTAGGGCAGAGGATCTTAGCGTGCCCTTCTTCGCCTGTTGCATTGTTCTTGAGAAAAGTCACTGTTTTAGCAAAGTTATCTTCGATTGTGTTGTGTGAGTTGTGTGTGTTTGGTACATCTTCTCTTAAAGTGAACAGATTAATGCCATCTTTCCAAATACTCAAATGCACATGGCAGCCACTTCCAGCTTCCTGGGCAAATATCTTTGTGCACCAAAAGTATATAGTAAGAAATTCTTCTAGAGAGAAAGAGAGAGCAGAGGGAGCAAACGGGTCAAGAGAGCACGTGCTGATTATTTTGAAAGTGAGAGAGAGCGGAAAGAAGAAGAGAGCAAAAAGCAGGTACCTTGGGCAAGAATGAAGCTATGAGGCCATGCTTTATTGCTATCGCAGATACTGTTTCCTTAAAAATTATCTGCAAATCGACTGTTACTAATAATCCGTTGCTTTTGTGGGCTTTAGTTTGTGGAATAGGTTAACCTGGTTGTCAGCAACTCTCATGGGATCTCCTGGCATAATAGCCATTTCCAACTGCCCACATGCAGACCTGTGCCATATGATGAAACAAGAATTACCTTGGAAGGAGTGGATATCTGATGATGGCTAGGCTTACTCTGCATGCATTAACCAAATGTGCACACCTTGCTCCTCTAAAGTCTCTGTGATCTCCTCTATTACCTGTTATTAGTATTAGCACTGGCCTTTCTCTTTTTTCTTAGGAGCTCTACCTGTTGGCTAATTTGTAAGGCAAGTGTGGATGAATAGAGCGTGTTGTCTACTGCTTCCATTCCTGATGCACTACCATCTGCTTTGCTCTTTCTAAGGAGAAAAAATTCGTTCTCAAAACCACACATTATCTCAAAACCCATTCCTTTGGCCCTGATAGAGATCATCAACCAACAATACAGAATAAGCAACAGAATAAGCACGGTTTTGTCTCATCAGGTATTTCCTTTTACCTGGCAACTTGTTGTTTCAAAAAGTTGCGCGGGCAATGCGCCCAAGGGTTGTCTTTAGATACGAACAGATCTGCACACACCATTGCATGAGATGGCATGTATGGAAGAGGCGCAATAATAGATGTCATGTCAGGTATCAGAAACACCTATTTTGAAATCAGTTATTAGATGGGAAGAATATTAATGATCCATGGACTATGCAACACCCAAAACAATCGAGCATAGATACCTCTCCTATCACATTAAGCCCACTTCCTTCGCTTGGATGATCGGCATACGCTGGCAGGCCTTGTGCAACCGCTATTTGTTTAATTAGTGAGATAGATGCTTCTTGGATCTTAGCTTTCATACTGTCGGCTTAGCCCACCTGTTAAACCCACTCCTCCTCTTTTGACGTTCTCTAGACGGCAAAGGGGAATGATCTTGCACCTAAGCAGAATCTCAGATTAGAAATAGAAAAGGGAGCAGCTACAGAAAGGTTGATCACCTTCTAATATTTGCATTGTCACACCACACCAGGCGAATATATCTTACTGATTTCTTCTCAAGTTCAAATATCGAACTGTCCTCAATCATTGTAGGAATTGAAGAAAGAAGTGTACCCTAGAAGGATTTGAGTGTCAAAGAAGGGACAGGTGGCCTTGATTTGTGTTGAATGTTTGAAGAGAAGAGAAAAGAGGACCACTAGATCTTAACGAGATACCTGAGGTATATTAAGACAGTACAAAGATATGGCATTCCTATGACACACATCGTAAGCTATGTTAAGGGCTTCCTCAGTATCAAGTTCCTTTGCTTTGATAGATTCCTCTAATACCTAATATACATAAAAGGTAAATAGCAAAACAAGCAATGAGGCAATGATGTTCTAGAGTACCTTGGCAAGAATTTGTCGCCCCCAAGTTGCAGCAAGATAGTATAGATCAGGTACAATGTGGGCATCAGAGGAGTACAATATTTTGCTGGTGATGTAAGTTTCGGAAGAGGTAAGGAGCACCAAAGCCCATAAGAGGATCAGTAGAAAGCAGCAGAATAAATATATGGGATACCTTGTAGGTGCTAGCTCAAAGAGCATCTTTACAGTTTCATACATTCCACTGTAGGACAGGTTTGGTATGGCTAGACCCATATCCACATACACCTTAAGAGTAGAATTGAATTCAGAAGAAAATACATGCACCACCATTTCCTCGAGTATAAAACCTGAGGATAAACTGAAGCAAGAAAGCCTGCCTCTCTAGTGAACGGATAAGAA
This sequence comes from Acanthamoeba divionensis, assembly GCA_000826405.1. Classification (NCBI taxonomy): domain Eukaryota; phylum Discosea; order Longamoebia; family Acanthamoebidae; genus Acanthamoeba; species Acanthamoeba divionensis. The sequence continues at coordinate 63,697 of CDFI01100355.1, read as the reverse complement.
GCATGGAGCAACACAATAGGAACATCCCTAGTGAAAACAAACGAAAGCGAAAGTACTTTGAACCTTTGAACTTGGTTGCTAATCAACTGTCAATGATCTCACCTGAAGGATGAATTCTCAAGAATTGGCCGTAGTAGCAGAGGATTAGCCAAGCTGAGATCTAAGTCTGGATCTCCAAAACTGTTTTTACGTTACTATCAGCACTTATGACCAACCATACATAACTCATTCTCTCTCTCTCTCTCTCTCTCTCTCTCTCTCACACACACACACACACACACACACGCACACACACACACACACACACGCACACGCACACACACGGCTTACCCAGTGTGAAACTGGATTGGGATTTTACGGGTATTGGCTATTTCGAGCCCAATTGTCAGGACGTAGTCAACTATCACCTTGCTTGTTAGCCTGGGCCTCTTAGAAATGGAAGATGGCGTCATACAGAAGCACAAAGTTGTTCTTCTTGTACTCTGAAAGGAGGAATTTATATTCTACACAGTTCTTCTTACCTTATTTCCCTTCCTTAGCTCGCTCTTGTACTCTTCCAAAGCAGATGCTATCTGCTGTTTATCTCTGCTGACATTTATGGCCAGGCCAGACCTGTATGCTGCAATGCTCTGTGGATAATGATAGAATGAAATTGTAAATAAGAGAAGCGCCTCGAAGAATAAGAGGAGTTGGTAAATAGATAATAGACCTTGAAGGACACAACATTGTGGAGACTGTTTTCTATCTGGCTGCGAAACAATCTTTCAAACTCTTCTACAGAGAGCACAGAAGGGTTGCTCAATATCTCTTCAGCTAGCCATTCCAAACGTAACACTCGTTTAACCTCGCCCACAAATTGAGTATGCCACTGGGAAGACCATAGAAATGAATCATAGGAACGATGTTATCTTCTTCGTTTCTCTCTGCTCTGGCACTGTTTGCCACTATTCTCCTCTGGTGGTGCTATATTGTTATACCTGCAATGGGTAAATCTTTTCAGGCATGAAGCCATCATCAAGAAGCAGCGCGCATATGTTTGCCTGTGTGAAGCACTTGCGGGCGAGGTGGAGGATTCCCATCTGTCTGCGTGCTGCGACCACAGACTGCTCATCTCCAGCGCAGCCGAGCAGCTGGCCTAGCTCCTTCATTGCTCGTCTGAAGGTTAAAGTCTATGGCACAAAAGAGAAAGAAAAAGAAGTAGTGGTGTTGGTCTAAAATGGGGGTGGGGCTAGAACGAGCTGTAGATCAGGTACCTTGTTTGCATGGTTCTTGAGAAACTCGACATCACTTGCTTCTGTAAATGCAGCTCTTAGAGACCAGTCCTGCATTTTGAGGGAAGATCAAGAGGGGGGAGGGGGTAAGAGAAAGCAACAATTGTCTTTGGTTTAACAGAACTAACCTCTCCTTCGCCCACTTGCATGATGTTATGGCAGTGATGGTCTACCACAGGTAGCCCCACAACAGCATCAGTAAAATGTTGCATTTCCTACAATGATTATGACTCTGTGGTACTTTCAAACAGCTCAGGGCTAGAGATTAGAGTGCCTCTAAAAAAAACCTGACAGGTCAAGAAGGAAAAAAGGAATGCTACAGTCAGTGGATTCTTTCTTTGTGGCTTGGCCTTGTGTGGAAACCAAAAAAGAGGAATTGGTTGGACCCAAGAGTCTTTTCAGTGGGAGTACACACCTGTTCTGGTTTCTACTGCTACAAAAATGAAGACACCTTTGATCATCATTTCTTTTGGTACTTGAGTGGAAAATGCAAAATAGGAAAGGGTTTGTTGTAAAAAGTGAAAATCCAAGGGTAGGCTTGAAGGTTTTATTATAAAACAAGATAGAGTGAATCTTAATCATTTTTTTCTTTATAAGGATTGACATGGAAGGTTGTTTTATACTAACAATGTCAGGCAGTTTTAGAGCTGTTATAGACATTTGTTTTAAATTATCTTTAAAATAAGATTTTAAAATAAATCTCACTTTACCACTCAAGCTCTGTATATATATATAAGCTTAGTAGCTAGGCCAATTGGTCAAATGGATAAATTGCTGGCCATGAAAGAGATATATAATATCTTTTTAGCTAAACATTTATTTTTAATACCTTTCATCAAGAAGAACATATAAATCTGTTTCACAGGGTTGGCCTTGGCTTGTGGGCCAAATATGCAAATGAGGAAGGGTGGCTGCAGCATTTATACAATCTTGCTCATCCCAGGGACAACCTTGGCTCCTGGCCCATTGTAACACCTTTGAATGGCCTGCACCAGCAGCATTAGCACATGTTTGCTCATCCCAGGGACAGCCCTGGCTCCTTGCCCATTGCAACACTTTGAGATGACCTCCACCTGCAGCATCAGCACATGACTTCTGGCCCATTGCAATACCTCCAAATGGCCTCCACGAGCAGCTCCAGAGCATGTCTCTTCATCCCAGAGGCATCCTTCTTACTTTGCCCACTGTAGGACCTCGATGTGACCGCTGGCAATTGCATAAGAGCATGTCCTCTCATTCCAAGGACAGCCTTGGCTTCTGGCCCATTGCAATACCTCCAAATGGCCTCCACTAGCAGCAAAATAGCAAATCTCCCTGTCCCTGGCTCAAAGCCCATTGTAACACTTCCAAGTAACCTTCTTGGGCTGCACCCTGGCAAACAAGCCACCAACAGGTACATCACGGGGGTGAATTTGTGCCAGGAGCAGATGGAACCACCTTCTACAAACAAAATGGCAGATACAATGCCAGTTGGGGGGCACATGATTAATAAGAATGTGTGCCACAAGCTCGTTGGGAAGAACCTCAAAGGCGTCCTTCTCTCTTTCTAGTGCCACATCGCCCACTCTCAGTATTGGCCCCTTTTTTTGTTGCCATTCATCGCGACTTCCTGTTCTTCTTGACGCAATCGTTTTGTGGCTAATGAAATTTCTTGAGGTGTGTGCGAAATCTTGCAAAAAACCCAAAAATTTCAAGAATTTGGATGCCTCGTCTCGGAACATCCCGTCTGTCCGTTTTCACTTGCCGGGCCTGGCAGAGAAATCTCGGTTCATCCCGTTTGTCCGTTTTAACTTGCCTGCCAGGGCAGATGAATCGAGATTTCTGTCCGTTTTCACTTGCCTGCCCGGGCAGAGAAATCTCGGTTCATCCCGTCTGTCCGTTTTCACTGCCTGGCAAAGAATTCTCGCTTCATTTGTCAGTTTGTTTTCACTACCACCTTAAATATATCTACCACCTTAAATTTGTAAGCGTCACCTTAAATCTCGAGTTTTCGGACTTTCATATATTTTCGGTGGATTTTGCAAGCTCGTGTTGTCGACATAATTTATTTAATTGATTCGCTTGTGGGTCTAACCGACCTTCAATCATCAATCAATGAATGCCGAAGCAGAAGTGTTGGGCACGGCCGTTCGTTCGTTTGTTTTTTGTGAAAGTGCTGTTCCCAACATTTGACCTGATGGCGATGAAGCAGGTGCTATTTGTGCTGGCAACACTGCTGATGTTGTGTCAGGCCAATGAAGAGTAAGTTCTTAAATACCAACAAAAAGCCATTTAGATTTAATGTTTAGATTTAATGAACTGACATCCCCCCCCCAAAGATTTGGCATTCCCAATGAGGTCAATGATTTGGACCATTTCGCTTCTCTTGAAGAAGTGGCAGCGCCCCCCACATCAAGGCGCCTTCTGGAGAACATCTTTGCCAGCTACAGTGCAGGTGATATTGAGGGTTTCTTGAAGGGCTTTGCCCAGGATGCCATCATTGCAGGGCATGCCTCTCCTGCTAGCCCATTCAGGGGTAAGCTGATTGTATTTCACTCGTGTCAACTTCTGTTAGTAACTTACGATTCTTTCATTTTCTTTCAGGCGAATGGAAGGGCACAGAAGCATTGCAAAGATACTGGGCCCTCAATGGAAAGACATTTGAGAAGCTGGAAGTATCTTATGACATTATTTCAGTCGATGATAGTAAGCAGATTCAACATCTCCCACGAACTATCACATTCTAACTCACAACTTTAAACAAAACAAGATGTTGGGATTGTTGGCGGCACAATCACAGAAGCTGTTTGCAGAAGAAGTGGCAAGAGTCACACCACGCCATTCCACATTATTGCCAAGTGGCAACTGGAAGGTATTATTAATTGATATCTCACAACAACATGCTGAGATATGTACTAACCATCTCCTATAATTAAAGACAACAAGGTCAAGAGAGTTGACGTTTACTACACAGATTCAGAGGAGTTTGACAAAATCTATTCCACCAAACAAGAAGATTTCGTCAACTTGGTCATCAAGTAAGCCTTTGAGACTCTCTTCAAACTGTAGTTACATTGGAGAATTTTCTGATAAACCTCCTCTTCCTTCATATGCCTAACTATCCCATCCACCTCCTTGTGTATTCCGTTTATACAGTGCGTGGGCCACAGATGCAAACACCTTCATCTCTCTTTGTTCGCCAAATGTAACGTTTAACATTTTTGGCTCTGCCAATTCACCTATGGTTGGAGAATACAGAGGTGCAGCTAGCTTCCTGGAGGTACTCTCTCTCTCTCTCTCTGCTCTCGCTGGTCACACACACGCACACGCACACGCACACACTTCAACTTTTCTCATTCTATCTATTTCTGTATGTGGTGGTGATTAGGCATCCTCGCAGTTGGACATTGTGTTGTCTCCCACAATGCTGTCCTCAGAAGGAAACAAAGTGGTCGTAGAGTTCGACTATACGTCCGTTCGTACGAAGAAGACAGCAGAGAGGCCAGACAAACGCAAATGGCAATACTTGAAGTCGATTGCAGTCTTTGAAGTAGCTGCAGTGGAAAACGCACAGGAGGTATGGCGATGGTGATGATTTCAATTCTCACATACTAGTTGAGATAAACCTTTACACTTTGATTATTAATGATAATAATGTTAAGTAACTTCATTAATGGGTAACTTTTTTCATTAAAAGGTGAATGAAGAAGGTAACACAGTGGTGCCTACCACCAACGCCACCAGCACCCATGGCTTCGAGCTTGTGAAGTTCACATCATATTGGATAGACAGTGACACAACGTTCCAAGCAGGGCCCAATCAACTGAGCAACATTGCGTCCAAGGAAAAGGAGAAGAAGAAAGAGAAGGAGGGCAAGAAGGAGAAGAGTGTTGTTGATGTAGGAGCATCAGAGAGTGAGGAAAGTGAGGAAGAAGTAGAAGGAAGGGAGGAGGAAAAGAAGGACAAAGTGGCGAAGAAAGAGAAGGAAGGCAAGAAGGAGAAGGAGAGCAACGTTGACGTTGTAGCATCAGAGAGTGAGGAAAGTGAGGAAAGTGAGGAAGAAGAGAGGGAGGAGGAAGAATTGGTAGCAAAAAAGTACAAAAAGGAGAAGAAAGAGAAGGAGGGCAAGAAGAAGCACAAAAAGGAGAAAGAAAGAAAAGAATAACAACAAGGACAAAAGTGAAGATGAGATATTAAAACACACACCTTGTGTGCTAAATCCCTCTTTGTATTCAAAAGTTAAAATAAATAACAAACTTTAAAGAAAAGATTTCAGGACAATAGATGAAGTAAAATGACAGAGAAACAGCAAGGCGAATAACATTAAAAAATAATAATAGAGTGATGGTGATGTCGATGCAGCCTCCCTCATGAGGTGATTGAGAGTTAGCCTAAGAAGGTCCTTGTTCTTTATTGTTGCACTTTACTTCTTTCTCTGGATGCCCTTTAGTTTCTGTTGTTGTAGTGTTATTGTTTTCCCCCTCAATGTGCTCTCCCTCTCCCAATTCCTCTGTTTCCTCCTCTTTCTCATTGCCACCATCATCAACATTGTCAGCTTTTTCTTTGCTTTGATCTCTATTTTCTGTTCTTTGGTTGCTATTATTGACATTGCTGCCCTCCTGAGTTGCTAAGTTCTCTGGTTCTGTCGCCAAGTGCCCTGTCATGCTTTCCACTACCTCCAAGGCATACGGTAGCCTCGTAGTTTGCTCTCCTAACTTTGCAATCAAATGAACAAGGAAGATAGTTTCAAGAGAGGGACAAACTTCGGCTTTTGTCTGAGGGCGAAAGGAGTCAAATAACTTCCTTGATGCTGAGGAACGTGCTAACTCAATGGCTGCTTTCCACCAGTCCATATCCTTCATCTTCTTATGCATGTTGCTCACTTTGATGGGCATGTGTTGTTGGACTTTAAAGAGCTTTGATCGCATCTTATCAAAATAGTCGTTCAGTTCCACTTCCGACGGTTCGGCAGCTGATCCTGCATCTGGAGGTCCTGCACTTGGCGCTCCTGCACTTGAAGCTCCTGCACTTAGAGCTCCTGCATTTGATGGCCCTGCATCTGGTAGTCCTGCACTTGGCACTCCTGCATTTGATTGTCCTGCATCTGGCGCTCCTGCATCTGATAGTCCTGCACTTGATGGTCCTGCCTCTGATAGTCCTGCACTTGGCGCTCCTGCATTTGATGGTCCTGCACTTGATGGTCCTGCACTTGATGGTCCTGCACTGGGCGCTCCTGCACTTGAAGCCCCTGCACTTGGCGCTCCTGCATTTGATGGTCCTGCACTTGGCGCTCCTGCACTTGAAGCTCCTGCACTTGGCGCTCCTGCATCTGTTAGTCCTGCATTTGAAGCTACTGCATCTGGAGGTCCTGCACTTGGCGCTCCTGCATTTGATGGTCCTGTGCTTGGCGCTTCTGCACTTGAAGCTCCTGCACCTGATGGTTTCAAAAGGGACTTGGCATGCTGTGTGAGCAAGTGATCAACGTGCTTGGAAAGAGTGATGTCTATTGTTTCTTGGTACGTTTTCCAAAAGCGAAACTGTCCACCCACATCTGACTTAAACGCGTCAGGACATGCCAGATTCAGTGCACCTGATACCTTGCCACCAGCCTTTAAGCATTTAACAGCATCCATCTCTCCACGCCCAAGTGGGTCAATGAGCAAAGGTTTTGGAAAGAGCTGAAGGTAGAGTGCATTCATGGAGTAGTCCCTTGACTTGGCATCCTCCACATAGCTCCATCCAAAGATGTAATCAGATGAAAGTGAGTCAGAGGACGTCCACTTTTGTGCTTTAAATAAGGTGATATCGAGTGGTTCTTGCTCTTTCCCCTATTAAGCAGATAACCAGAGAACTGGATCAGTTCTTACATCACACATGAAAAATGGATATTTACTACACACCTTAACGTTCATGATCTTTAATTGGCCAAACCTCTTAGCTGATTTCTTTACAAAGAGAGTGTTCTCCGTCAATGGCTCTCCATGAGAGGCGAAGATGTTGCAAAGGTAGTTGCACAATTCATTATAGGTACCACCTACTACAATGTCTATGTCATTTCCTTGTTCGCCCCGTAAGGCATCTCGCACGCTGCCACCAGTGATGGCCAGTGGGTAGGCGATCCCATTTCTGAAGGCCAGCCGACGAAACAGGTCATACAAATTCATTCCACGAATGGTCATTGTCTTGAGGCGTCTTATTAGCTGTTTTAGCCCTTCATGGGGCAAACCTGAAGTAGACCATTGATAAGCATAAAGCAAAGTATTATGTTACTGATAAAGGTGGATTTTACCTTCCAGTGCTCGAACCGTCCCATATAACTGCCTTGGAAATTCAGGTATCAATATAACATTATTGTTGCCTTTCTCATAGTATAGGTCTGGCTTCAAAGGAAGAGTATCTTGGTCCACCTTCCAGATTTCTCCAGCACGAATACAATCTATCCTTCCATCGCTAATGCCGCTATCTCCCAAGAAGATGTCTCCCTCTAAAGAGAAACCCTTGAATACTTTCTCAGAGCCATCAGACTCACAAACAAAGCGTGTGAAGCCAGGCACCAAACGTGACCGCAGGCAGACTCCAGACCTTTTGATAGCTTCCTCCAACTCCTGATCAGCATATTCTGCATCTACTTTGAAAACAGGTGTGCAAAACTTTACCCTTAGCCCTGTAGCTTCAATTAAGAAGGCTAGCGACTGTGGATTAAACTTGATATAAAATCCAAAGCAGAGAGGCATGCTTTGTCCATCTAACATTAATTCGGGCAGTGGTGAACAGGATGGTGATGAAAACCAGGTAGTAGCTTTATCAAGAATGACCTCAAGGCAAAAGTTCTCCTTCTCATTGGGCCAAGCATAGCTCCCTGTTAAGAAGAGTTTGCCATTCTGCTTCACGACAAAGCCAATACACGTGTGTTTTTTTAGTGAAACTATGGTCTTGCACTAATCCACAGTGTAACTCCAGCTTCAATCGAGAGGGGCATTCGGTGAATTGAAACTCATTGATGTAAACAAAAGCCTGACGATGTTTTTTGCAAAGATCCATAGAGTTGATTGCAACGTCCACAAAATTACCCCTCAGCCCAGAAATCTGCTTCCCTTTAAGATCGACCCACTCAGCAAATGTCTTTTCTTCAATTACATTCCAACAGGCCATCCTTCTCATCATCATCCTTTTGTCTTCTTGGTGTCCTCTCTCACACATTCACTCTCTAATAGAGAGCATTTATAAAATTCCTGGCAGCCAGGGCAACCTCATGATCATCTGCTTTGCCTTGCTCAATGGCTTGCCTTAGTGCTCTCAACTTCTGCAGGGCTTCAAAGTCCTTCACAGCCTGTTTCAAGGCTGGATGGAACGGAGAGCCCTGCTCTGCTATGTCTCGTGGAGCAAACCACTGCAGCATTTCGTATTCCCTCTCGTCAACATGTATACTTTGTACTTCTTCGCCAGTGATCTCTGCACAATGAACAGCTGAGATATCAGCTGTAGTGTAGTGTAGTGTGTGTAGTGGTGTGTGTGTGTGTAGTGGTTAGATACAGCATAGCTTGATACGATTAATACCTTAAAGTACTTTAATGTGCTTGTTATACCTGTTCCATTCTCAACTGGTGGCTGAGCTCTCTTGCCCCAAACAAAAGAGTAATGGTTCAGAGTGGTGAACCTGTTACTATCTATATCCAGACCCAACTCACGCTTGACATTACGGGCTACGGCCTCTGCTGGAGTTTCTGGTGTGTGTGTGTGTTGATGAGATCAAAACTAAAAGTGAGAATTAAATCTGAGCTCTTCATATTAATGATTATGATTAGGGAGCGAACCTCCAGGTCTCATCCTGCCTCCAACAAACCACCAATCTGGATGTGGCTCGACCTGGAGAACAAGAGGTCTGAGATGATTCGAGATTGGAGTGTATGGTAAGGAGGAATCTAACTTGTGAAAAAGGAAAATAGGAAAGGGGTGTACCTTGCGCTTGCCAAGTAGGAGGCAGCCCCCATGGATCAGAAGTGCATCAGCACAGCCCTTCACCAAGCAATCCAATGCCCTTCCATACTCCCTTTCCATGTAAAGTTGATTCTTTTTACTAATTCCATAGACTTGCCCTTGCTACACAGGGAACAGATGGTCTTTGGGCAACATCTCAGAGTGGCAAAAAACAGTGAACACAAAATAACTTAGAACTAGGCAACAATTATGATTATTTTTTTAAAATAAATATGTAGGTTCCATGGTGTAGCGGTAGCACGTCTGCCTCACACGCAGTAGGTCGCCGGTTCGAACCCGGCTGGAACCAACCTTATTTTTTTTGGTTATTGTTATAAAAAATACATTTTGATTAATTTCTTGCCATTATGTGAGTAGATGTGTTGTCTCACATTCTGCATCTCTTTGTTCTTGCACTTGGGAAGCTCGTGGGTAATAGAACATGATTAGCACGCCCACCATTGCAACGATGCATCCAATCGTGTCTCCCAAGTCAGGCTTCTTCTTGTCCACAACCCACCCCCACATGAGCGAGAGCAAGATGAAGAAGCCTCCGTAGACTGCAAAGATCCTGCCAAAGTCATCTGCATCCTGGAAGGTGGGCACCACTCCGTACAAGGCACACATCCCAATCCCAATGACCATCCACCACCAAGGCTGAGCCTCTCTCATGGTCTGCCATATGAACCAGCCTCCGCCTATCTCACAGAGACCTGCTAATATGAAGAGAGAGAAGTCCTTTACAATGGAGAAGAGTGCCATGCAGCTCGTGGTGGTGGTTGTTGTTGTTGTTCAATGATGATGAGCTGATCAATAGTTTGTTGTTGGGAACCAAACCATTAATTGTTTACACCACAAAATTTGAAGAAGTGGCCTTCTGCCATCAACCTGCACAATTTTTTTTCCTGTAATTATCTTTTTTAGCTGTGGTTTGAACAAAAAATATATTGAAAAAAATTAAATGTTAAGAGATTTAGCGCAAATATAATCTTAGCATTTTACAACAAATTTAATTATCTGTCAACAGAAAAGGTGTAGCCAGTGTCCACCCATCATGGGTTGTTTGATGAATCATTGATCATTGTTTGTTTGTTTTTTGTTTTTTGTTTTACAATGGGATGGCACGCTCAAGCTCGCGCCTGTGGGTCACCTGCTTGCCGCTTCTGATGAGCTCGCGGGCAACAGGTATCTTGCCATCAACGTTCCACAGAATGACTCCCACTACTTGATCATTATTGTTCAAGTAGTAGAGCACACCACGCAAAGGACCCTTCTCTTCCTCGGGATGGGTCCAAACGCCTGTTTAGAGGAAGAAAGGAAAAAGAAAAAGTTGTTTGATTGCAATCACTTCTCTTCCGTAGTGTGTAGTGTGTGTAGTGTAGTGTGTGTAGTGTGTGTAGTGTAGTGTGTGTAGTGTGTGTAGTGT
>CDFI01100355.1:0-53000 GCA_000826405.1 Acanthamoeba divionensis | reverse complement strand
GTGTGTAGTGTGTGTAGTGTAGTGTGTGTAGTGTGTGTAGTGTAGTGTGTGTAGTGTGTGTAGTGTAGTGTGTGTAGTGTGTGTAGTGTGTAGAAGGTACCAATAGTACGGAAGGAAGGGTTAATGATTCCAACAGCCTGGTATTCTATATCGGGCAAGCTGCTCCTGTAATGACATTGTAACAAAAACAGTGAAGAAATATTAACTGTTATACACATATAACATTTTGCATATAACATAATTAACCAGAAAGCATATGTTTAATGCTTCGTTGTGTGGTTCGTTACCAGAACATGGAAATGTGGGAGTAGGGCAAATGAGCGCCAGCCATGTTGCGACCAGCCGTCGCACCACTCGTTGCTGCGTGGTCGTAATGCTCCACCCTTTAAAATATTCAAAAGATAATTTAATGTTAAGGCTGTTTACACACATACTACATACTACATACTACATACTACATACTACATACTACATACTACATACTACATACTACATACTACATACTACATACTACATACTACATACTACATACAATACACATACACAATAAGAACATTGAGTTCACAAACCTACGCCTAACCCCAAGGCTTACGTCATAGTAACTGGTTACATCGCCAGCCTGCATGCAGTATCCCCAAGAATGTTAAGAAATGAAATTAAATTTGATCTGATTTAGAGGGTCCCTCTTAAAAATATAATATATTGTATGAGGGCTATACGTACAGCAAACAGGTCATGGCGTGCCTCAAGCTCGGGATTTACAACGATTCCACCATTGTTAGGATCGACCTCCAGCTTAGCCGTCTTAGCTAGGTCTATGTTGGGTTCCAGCCCAATGCATACCACTATAGAAATGTTAATTATTAGATGTAAAATATTAAAATGTTAGAACCCACCCACACGTCAACAACAACAACAAAACAAAGATATGTATGTTGGCCATCATCAGACATACCAACATGATCTGTTTCAATTTTGGCTCCATTCCTGAAAGAAATGACAACCTTGTCGCCTTTCTTCGTTATGCCCTGTTAATCATAAACAAACAAAATTCAGCAAACAATATATATATATATATATATATCTGTGGATTCAAGTCAAACAAAGATACAGATTTCATTAAAGTAGTTTTAAAAGTTTAAAAATTTCGTTTCCTTGTTTTGTTACAAATTTAAAACAAAAATGGTGAATCCGTACAGTGGGCATGTGGCCTGGACGCACGTCGACCCCAATTTGTCTGACCTTGTCCGTGGTATACCCGCTCAGATAGGAAGGCATGATGATTTCCATACATCCTTTGTTCACAACAACAAAACAGGAAAAAAAATTGAGTTGCGTGTGGGAGAGGAGAGAGAAAGAGAGAAAGAAATAAAAGAAAGAAAGAAAGGAATCGAGAGAAATAGAAGCCTTTGGCGTGGTGAAAAGATAAGCAGCAAGAGGGCATTTCCCATGCACGTACCACTTTCGGGAAAGACTTGGGTGACATTGGTGTTTGTAGCTTTGCCCTTTTTGGCAAGCGCGACAGAAATCTCGCTGCCCAAAAAGCCACCGCCGATTACTGTTATGTGCTTCGCCTCGTGGGTCAACGCCTCGAGTTGTTTGAAGTCATCCACCTAAGTTGTGTTTAAATTTAAATTGGTTTGAACGTGCTCTGCACTTAGTTGAAAGGAGATAAGGATATTGAAAAATGGGGGAAGAACATACTGTTCTGTACGTTGAGACATGAGGCTTGGAGTCTCCCAAATCAAAGGGAAGCTGTTTCTAAAATATATAATGAAGATATAAGAAAACCACAACGATTGTACAGATTAGGGAGCAACTTACAGGTTTACCACCTGTAGCAATCAGACATTTGTCGTACTGTATGACTTGGTCATTGTCCAAAAGTAGAAGCTTGCTGTTCACGTCAATGTCCTATAATTTTGATAATAATGATAATTGGGGGTATGATTAAACTTTAGAAAGGTCCAATTTAATGTTACTGAGAGTTTGATTGTTGAAGAGAAAAAGAAGCACGTACCACGACTTTTCTGCCATAAATTTGAGTCGTTTGGGGATAAGCAGGAAGCTGATAGTATACACTATTTCGAGAAGAAAAGAATAAACACAGTGTCAGTAGGTTTCACTTTCACTTGAGCATTCCATGAGGTTGTTCCCACAGTATTACCACATCTGTCAAAGATGTACACTGTACCTTTCTTCTTTGCCTTCCCAAGAGATGAACTTGAGGTTTGTGCCCACGTTAGGGTCTTCACTGACCCAAAGCTCTTTGGACAAAGGAGGTCTCATGTATGGTGGGTGCTCCTCTTCAGCAACAATCAATACCTATTAGCGAATGTACCAAAAAGAGATCTTCAAATTGGATTGGCCTTCGCTGAAAGAGGAGCGATAAGAAATGCATCATACCTTAGCGCCTGGATCCAATCTTTGAATCTCAAGTAGGGCATTGTACTATTAAACAATCACACGCACCAAGTTATACAGTGTTTCACTGAGAGGGGAGAGCATGGGAAAACTGTACCGATGCAGTGCCACCGCCTATGAGGACGTATTTGTAAGCTTTCACTTCTCTGGTCGTAGAGCTGGCGTCCCCAAGGGTTGGACTGACACTGTCTGCCTTCTCTTGGCCAAGGATTGGATCTTGTGCGCCCATGTAGCAGCAATATCCGACCACCTTTTTCATAATAAGTGCTAGTTATTGAAAGGCCTCAACACTCACAGGGACTTTAGTATTTACCAAAGGTGTGGCAGCTAATCCAGCCATTAGGGCAAATCTTCTTCGTGAGAGGCCATTAATTGTGCTTGACGATGTCGAGTAAGCAGTGCGCGAGTGGAGCGTCCTGCCTGGAACGCGTCGAAGGCCATTTGAGGAAGAAGAGAACAACGAGCAAGAAGAAGACACAAAGCGACGTGCAGATCTCATCATCAATCAAAAGTAAGAAAATAATGTATTATTTGGGGGGGGGGCAGTTTGGTTCGCTTCAAGAAAAAGAGATATAATTTGAAGCAACAATAAACTGCAAAACAGAGGTGTGAGGAAGAGGAATGTAGGAAGAGGAAGAGAGAAAGAGGAAGGGAGGGAAAGTAATTACAAAACTAGTATTAATGTTTATAACTTGTGAGTGGTCAAAATATTTGATTTATTATAATAATATTATAAAAAGAATACTCTTACTTAGTAACACATAACACAACATAACTTTTTTAAGTGTTATTCTACACTTAATGTAGCCTCTTGGTGGGTCATCAACAAGGAACACTTTTTTAAAGGTCTCTATAAAGTGTTACAACAATAAAAAACAACCCACAGGTTCAAGAAGTACACCATACTTTCTTATCATTACACATCACTTTTCAAGACAGATGATTAAACAGACTTAAACTTGAGTTTAATCATTCCTCTTGGCCAGTTTAACATCTTTCTTAGAGATACCTGGTCTTGGATAGACCTAAACAATTCACCTTGACAAGGTGTTTTGGCAAATGGAGTGATTCCCTGTTTAAGGGATATTTCCAAGTTAAATCCGACTAAAAATGATTGACCTTGTGGTGACATCACTTTCATTAAAATTTTAAACAACATTTCATAAAAAACTACTCTCTGCCAGGTTTAGAAGGTGGAAACTTCCTGGAATACACTTTTGATGATTTTTCCACCACAACAAGCCCACACGCAGAAGGTGGGGGGGCACAGTGTGTAACGTGAAAAAGAAGGACTGGCATCCTGCCTGCTCCATTTCATTAATTGTCAAAAAGCAGTTAACGAGAAGTAGCTCTTTGAAAAATTAATCTTGCCCACAATCGGGCGCCCTCGAAAAATAAGAGCTAAGCATTTGATCAACCAAGAAATAGGGGTTTCTCTCAGCACTGGATTTAATCCACAACCTGCAGTTGTAATTGAACGAGGTAACAGCGGTAGTCCAAATTTGTGATTCAATTCCTTTCAAAAAACTTTGCATTCTTTTCCAATCTAATATCAAAAAAAAAAGAAAGAAAAGGAGAGCAAGAGCATTGATCAATATGGAGGCAGTTTTGGTGACGGCGGGTGTGGGCTTTGCTCATGCGATAAGCAGCGGCTTCATGTCACGTTCAGTTAATCAGCTCTTTGGTGTATTGGAGAGCTTTATCGAGCATCCCTACCTGGCAAGTGAGCTTGAAAAGGTACTATCTCTCATTTCATCTCTTCATTTCGCATCTGTTTGGGGATCAACAAATGGGAAAGAGATTTTGTGAACTGGTTCATTTCTTTACAGTCTTCCTTTCTGTTGAAAAGCTGGACATTGTGGCTTTGCTGCAAACTATTGAAGCTTTGGTAAAGGATGTGCCTGAAGAAATGCAGAAGAACGATGAAGCCGTTTCTATCGCTCTGAAGAATATTGTGGAGATGATCGACAAGATTCGCAACACGCTGGAAGACATTAACAAGGAGACAGAGTACCATCGGTATGAAAGATGGTAAGTTATCATAAGAAGAAAAAGTGAACAGATGCTCAGAAGAAGAAAACTAACAAACTCTTATTTTGGATCACCAACAAAAAAAAGGTTGCCTGGATGGCGTACCCCACAATACTCTGGTCACTTGAAGAAACTGCAAATGTACAAAGGCATTCTTGACCAAAGGGTAGACTTACTAATCAAGATTTTGTCAGTTCATTACAAGCATCATCAACCACAACATTAAGCCATTCACACTGCCCCTGCCTACAAGATTAATCAAAATGTTTGTAGTGTACAAAGTTGCACATATTTCAGTTGAGTAATTAAAAGTAACCTCAGTCTTTTCATGAAAGTGTTGCTCACTGACCTCTTCAAACAGTTTGTCAATTGAAAAAGGTTGTAGTGCAATCTTGGGTGGCTATCACTGGATTTTAAATAAATGTTGGGCCACTAATAATCTAGCACCCATGACAAAGAGAATTTACTTTTAATTTTAAGAATGTAGCCTTTCAATCTAACACAGACCACAAAGAACATAGATTTTAAGAACAGAAAGAAAGTAAACATTTATATCTAGCAACTTTATCTCTTTGAATGTTTAACTACTTCTTACATGTAAATGTCTATCTGGGACAAGGATTTTAGATTTAACACTTTATATATATATTATACAATGAACTGACAAAGAATAAGTACAAATTTTCTTATCATTCTTTCTATGTTACTGGCTTATATAAAATCTTAAAGTTAATAGTTTAACATATAGAAAGAATGTTAAGACATGTTAAGACATATCATTAGAGTAAAGGTTTTATTATAGTCCACTGTGTTATTACACATACACATACACACTCACACAACCTACTCTTGTGTGTTCTCTTTCCACCAAATATAACCGAACAAAGTAATAAAACTCTGGCAACATGTTCCCTTGAAAAAATCCACATAAAAAGAACTGGCCAGCACCCAATAATTGGTTTTTTTTGGAGCTAATGCTCATAGAGGCCGGGTTGAGGGATAATGTTCAGTTTCTGAAGAACCAGAAACTTGGTTAGAAAGATTCATTATCCCAAAACTAGCATACCCTCAATGAATCGCCGAGAACATCAAATGAATCGCTGAGATCCTTCCCTTGACTCTTTTCTCTCTGCATGTCAGGTTCCCAGGACGAGGTGTGCATGCTTTTTCTCTTTTTTTACTCAAAACAAGATCAAGTGATAACGCCCGTTATCTTAGTTTTTGTTATACTTTGTTGGTTGTTTGTTGGCCTTTCTCAGCAAACTTTTTAGTATTTTGCCCTAATAAGGGTGATTATTACCCAAGGGGGGAAGGATAATTGCTATAAAAGAGCATTTCGCCTCACCCATGCAAAGCAGATTTAGAAGTGGTTGCTGCTTTGATGACATTTGTCCCACAGCCGTGGAACGAGAGGCCTCTTATAGCTGGCTTCTTGTTTCAGTGCTAAGTAGTTTCTTCTTACAACAACACGGCCCACCATGAAGTTTGCTGTCCTTATCCTTGCCTTTGCTGTCTGCGCTTATACAGCAATCTTGCCTCAGTATGATGCCCCCACGCGTCCAGTCCTCCCCCAGCAATTTGTTAGCAACTTCACTCTGGTTGATAAGCTGTTTTACATATGTTGAAGTTTCGAATTGATGATTCCTCAATTATGATGTGCTTAACTCTTGAAAAATGTGTAAAACAGCTAATAAATGGGTAGAAGAGGGTGCCACCAGCTGGAATGGCCAACTTTTATTTGATTACATCAACCAAGGTGCAAGGCTTGAGATTGGTGGCCAGGTATGACAACTAAAACACCCACTATCTAGCTTTGCCCATTTGAAACATTTTTAACTGACCATTATCATCATTGGCAGGAATACTTCCCAGTCTATTTCCACACCAACTTTGTCATTCATCCTAACCCTAGCTCCCCTAGTTTTATTGATGGATACGTCTTTGAAGGCGAGGTCTGTTGGAAGCAGTCCGCACCTACAGTAATTGGCTTTCCCTTTCTTCCTCTCTAACACAAACTAAAAGCTCTAATGTTATCTGATCATATCCCCTCATCCCATCAGGACCTCTTCCAAGCGATCCCAATGAACATTCCAGACAACGCCACCTACTTGGGAGAAAGAAAGATCCGTGGTGTTGACACAACTGGCTGGGAGTGGGTTCCTGATGTTCAAGGCTATGACACTCCAATCCAGCTGTGGGTTGCCAAAGAAGGGACCAAGTTTGGCCATGTCATAGTAGATTACATCGTAGTGCAGGTTCATCTTTTCACTTTTCAAATCGGAGCTACAACTACAACTGTCTCCTCTCCTTTTTTATTGTTATTGCAAGTGTGTGTAACCTTATTTCTCTTGGTGTATACACTGCAGAGCGATTATATTGGTCCAGTTACAATCTCTTTCTTCAACACTGTCCCTGGTCCCTTTAACCCTGCAGCCTACAACCCACCTAATATGAAATGCACTACACCACCATTCTTTGTTGCTCTTGCGCTCAAGAAAAGTAATTATTAATCACACCCCTTGAATCTCTCTTTTTCTCTCTGGTTGCGTTTAGCTATTCATCATACAATCTTCATCCAGAAGACTTCTTTTTTCCTCTGATGCTCATCTTTCTTTTTCTTTCTTTTACACACATAGGCTTGAGCTCTCACCCTCTTGCAGCTCTCATTACTAGATACATCTGAAGCACAAAATCACACACAAATCTAGATGAAATGAATGAATGAATTGTGTGGGGTTTAGATCGATATCGTTCTTAAATTACCAAGAATGTTTGAGAGGGAGTTGAACTTGACTCTACACTTGGATTGAATTCTGGTTGGCCTTGACTTTTCTTTGAGCTGCTACCTTGGATCACATCTACCTTGGGCGCTGGGAATAAATCTGTGTTCTCTGGAGGAGTCCTTTTGGGGGTGGAGATGTTGTTGGTCACTCTCTTCCCATCAGCACGGCCCACAATGAAGTCTCCCCAAGTGCAATCCCCATTACATCCATCATCATGGGCCTCCTCCACACATATGGGTGTAAGCCCAGTGGGCTGACAGGGTGGTTGAGCATTGCCTGAAGAAAAACAAAAGCTGCAGAAAGAGGGTGCCTTACAGTTCTTAAACATTTATAACGAAATGGCCCAAGAACAAAAGGGTTCAGTCCTTCTTCAGCAAGCTTCCAATTGTCTTCTCAAACGTCTCTGGCTGCCGCCCCAACAGCTCGGCTAGAGTAGGTTTGATCACTGCACACTCGCCCTGCTTGATGGCCTCATAGACTGTCTCCCACCCTTTGTTCAGGCCTATGTCCCTGTCAAGAGCCGCCAGCTGAGCATACTTGATGCTGTACTCCTCTTTCGTGACACGCCTAATTCTAATTGGACCAGGTCGCCTGAGTAGCTGGCCAAGGAGCTTGGCTACTGCTGAGAGTGGGATGGCTTCTGGTCCCGAGAGGAGAACCTTTTGATTGATGAATGGGAAGGAGGCCCGACTGTGGGTTGCATAGCGATGAATGAGCTTGGCCGTGGCCTCTCCCAACTCATCGCGCGCTGCCCAGGCTATGCCACCATTGCCATCATCAGGCAGAGAGACCTCATCGACTGGGTTGGAGGGATCAAAGAAACCAAAGTACAATGGGTAGGATTCAGAGTAAAGGCCCTCACGAAGAGAGGTGTAAGTGATACTGGATGAAGCGGCGAGGGACGCTAGGTAGGCCTCGGTAGAGAGGTGGGCTTGCATGACGAAGGCAAGACTGGATGATTGCAAGTCTCCAGCAAAAGCAAGCGAGGTGTAGAAGATGTGCCCTACGCTCTGGCGCACTGCGGCGTCGATGGCGTTCTTGTGCATCTGTGTGTGACACGGGAGAAGATGACATCAATTCAAAATCTGAGGGATTGAGGGCTCCCAAGATGTGAACAGGTACCTCAAAGCGGTGCTGGTGCTGAATGGAAGGGTAGGACACTAGCAGGACGACGTCTGCTCCACTGAATGCTTGATCTAGAACCTGTGGGTCTGCATAATCTACCTTGAGAATGGTGGCACCGCTGTTACTGAGCCAGTTGGGAGCTTTGTCGGGGTTGTGTACTGCTAGGATAAGGTTTGAAGGGGAGATAAGTGAAAGAATGTGCTTTACTACTGCTGAGCCCAGCCCGCCAGCGGCGCCAGTGATAACAATCTTTGTCATAGTATTTGTTTGTTTGTTTTTTGTTGAGAGCTGTGCCTTGGTTAATGATGGAAGTGGTGTACACACACAGAGCAACTTGACGGTGTGTAGGTTGTTCAGACTGTCTGTGGCGTTTTATTGCTGTTTTTCCTTCCACAGCTAACATCGCTCTCTCCGATATAAGATCAATTTAATATTAACATTCTCCGATATACAATGACCCCAACCCATCGTCGGCGAAATGAAACATGCATGAGCCGAAAAGATAAATGATACAACAGCAACAACAACAGCTTCTCTTTTTTTATTTCTATGGTGAAGCCCATTCCAATTTATTTATCAGGGGGACAAGTAAGTTGTTGTCTTTTCTCAACATTCCTTAATTTCTTAGTTGTTAGATGTTAAGACAATGTAATATTAGTCGTGTGAGATCGGTATGCAATTATACTGTGTTGCTTCTTTTTCAACCACAGGTGTGTCAACTAGGTTTATTAAGTTCTATTGGTAGTATTGTTGCCCACAAGTTAATCCTTCAAACCTAGATGGCAATGATTTACACACCAAGGTGGTTTAAGCCCTCAAGTCTGTGCTCAGAAGCGAAACTTGTTGATTCCTGTGTAGTGTGTAGAAAAGATGTCATCAGAGAGAAAAAAAACAAAAACAAAACAATCTCTCAAGAATGGAAAAGTTAAGAACAATGATTTGGTGCAAGTGTAAGTACTGTTCTTGAGAGCTGCAGCAATGAAGAGTGGTGGCGAAGTGCATTTCAGGGCAGGTGGGTTGAAGAGTGAAGGGTCAAAGGGACCAGCGACAGTGTTACGGAAAGAGACTGTGGCGTCTCCAATGTTATTCTGTGTGGAAGCAACAAATGAATCAAAGTTACATTATTGTATACAAAAAGAAGGTTGTGTTCTGTTTTAACAAACCGCTGAGATGGCAAGGTCAACAATGACATGGCCATACTTGGAGTCTTCTTTAGAAGCCCACACCTGGTATAAAACGCCAATGAAATTGGCAGTGGGACTAAATTCCCAGCCAGTTGTTGCAACTCCACGGATCTGTTTTGCGCCCAAGTAGGTGGCGTTGGCTGGAATAGCAGTGGGGATTACTTTAAGGAGATCCTGTTTTGAAGTATATCAAGGAAGAGAGAGAAGAAATGAGTTGTTATTTCATTTGAAGTGGAAGGAAAAGGAGAAGGGGCCATTAAGTACAGTGGCCCCTGGCATCATCCAACAGGTCTCGCCTTCAAACAGGTATCCATCGGTCATAAGGGGAGAACTGGGGTTGGGAGAAATGACAAAGTTGGTGTGGAAGTTGACTGGAATGAACACCTGTTGTGATGAATGAGAACCAATTAGTCAGCTACACAGAGAAGAAGAGGTGTTTCTTTAAAATGATACACCCAATGTTAACTGGGGGTCTCATAATTGATACCTCTCCATTAATCTCAAGCCTTGCTCCAAGGTTGACGGAATCGAATGCTAGTTTGCCAGCAAAGCTACTCCAGTTACCAGCTGTAATTGTTTCCATGTTTGTTATACCATTGCTTACACAATACAATAGAGATACAATTCATAACAACTTACAATACACAGTGAAGTTGCTGACAAATTGTTTGGCTAGGAGTGGAGGCGCCTCTTGTGGCAAGATTGCTGCGTGAGAGCAAAGGGCAGAGGCAAGAACTAATATTACAGCAACAACAAACTTCATTGTAGTTGATTGTAGTGGTGGTGGTGATGGGTTGTAAGGAAGCTAATAATAATAATAAGAAAAAAAAAATCAAAAATGAGTTGTTGTTGCTAAAAACACAACACGAATACTGTCCCAAAACTCTTTCTGGTCAACTTTTCTAAATGGGATGGAGGACCATCCCACGTTGCTTTCCAACAGGTCAACTAGTTTCTGTCAAACCAGTAGTTGACTGCTGAAGCTGCTAGCTTTGCGGTTCAATTGCGGCACTGGTAACCAGAGAAGAGATCAAAAAGTGGTAGATTATTGAACACTGTGTTGTTATTGTTGTGATAGCATGTAGGGAGTTGAAAATATATGTCTTGGTTGTTTACAAGGCTATCTCGAACAAGTAAGCCCCTTTGTGTCATATATGTACCAAGGCATTTACATTTCAATGAGCAATAAGTTCAGGCTGCTCTGAGATGCACTAACATGCTGTAGTGCTGCCCAAGAAGGTCGTTGTTTGACCAAACTGTAACCATTTAATTGCTTTAATACATTAATATTTTGCGGCCACAATTAAATGTACATTAAAAAAATTTAAGACAAATGGAAAAAGAAAAGAAAAGTAAAAAAAAAGAAGCAATTAACAAAACTGCAAATTCGTCCAAAAAGAAAGATTGGGTCAAGCACATCTTGATACTACTCCTTGGTGGTGCCATATTTTGTAGTTATAACTCTTTGGTCCTACTCCTGAGGCAGACTGGAAGGAAAGAGATGGCTGATTTCTTTTCAACAGGTGTCCAACTGCTCAATGTAGCAGTGGCACTAGACAAAGCACATAATTATAAAGAAGCCCTCAAGCTGTATATCAGGGCACTTGAACACTTCATCACTGGCCTCAAATGTATATTTTCCCCTTCCAATATAACGACTCCCTCAGATTAGCTCTCTTCCCCCCCCCCCAATGCACAGTCTGCATCCAAAGCCCATGGTTTGGAGTAACTTCTCCACGAAAGAAAATTGGTGGCATGTCATGTTTCCATGTACTCCAAACCATCTAATCGCCACTGCATGTCTATGTTGCAGATTGCAAGGTAGAGAAGACCGC
The DNA here is from genome assembly GCA_000826405.1 of Acanthamoeba divionensis. Lineage (NCBI taxonomy): Eukaryota > Discosea > Longamoebia > Acanthamoebidae > Acanthamoeba > Acanthamoeba divionensis. Next base: position 41,618 of record CDFI01100355.1, on the reverse strand, counting down.
AGAGATCATTCGCCTAAAATCCAAGGAATTTATGATTCGTGCAGAGAAACTTAAGGCTTTCCTGGGTGAACAAGACCGAAGGCAACAACAGGTTGCAGCCTCAAATGATTCTGGTTCGTTTGCTATGCAGAACAAGGTGAGATACCATAAAGTCGCCTCTCTCCATTCTCTCCCTGTTAACATGGAAAGAATTTAATAGGATGAATCCAGTTCAACAAGAGAGGATCCCCTCCGCAGCACGTTACAAGGTATAGTGCACAGAGATCAATTTGTTTGTAACAAAGAATTAGAAGCTGCTATAGTGTGGGAACTTATTAGTGTATATGTGGTGTTAGATACTATTCTTACAGAAAAGCCCAACTTGACTTGGGACGATGTGGCAGGACTCGATGAAGCGAGAAAGGCTCTTGAAGAAGCTGTCATCTTACCTCAAAAATTCCCTCAAATGTTTACAGGTGGATGTGATCATCAATCACGAAGATGGACTATTTGCATGATCTCAAATTGCCTACATTGGGACTCTAACTGTTTCTATATATGCTACAGGGAAACGTAAGCCATGGAAAGGAATTTTGCTTTATGGGCCCCCAGGAACAGGTACGTTTGTGAGAAGCGTGCTAAGAAACAATTTGAGCAACCTTTTATTAATGACGCAAAACCCAACAAGGCAAGAGTCATTTGGCCAAGGTGGTAGCCGCAATGTCCAAAGCAACCTTCTTCTCTGTTTCCTCTGCTGATCTTGTTTCAAAGCACTTTGGTGAAAGTGAAAAGTAAGTGTGAGCTTCACAAACCAATAATATAGAATACCAGAATCTGATTGCGATGTGTCTGTTCTCTCTTCAGACTTGTACGAGAGCTATTTAGAATGGCACAAGAGCGCAAGCCTGCAAGTATGATGAAAAGCTATTCGACTCATCATTATTGAATTATTTATGATGCCAATCCCTATTTTTACCTTCTCAACAGTCATATTTATAGACGAGATTGATGCTATCTGTGGCCAGAGAAAAGAGGACGAACAAGATGCTACCCTGCGCATGAAAACAGAGTTCCTCACCTGCATGTCGAGTAAGTCTGTATATGTTAGGTTTCATTTTTGAAGTTATTAACTAAGTGTTGGTGTTAAACAGGTTTAATGGATCAGGACGGGGTATTAGTAATGGGTGCAACAAACAGGCAAGTTTATTTGGAAGGTCATTCTAAGTGCATGCAAATAGTCTAATTGTTGTCTCTTGTAGGCCATTCGATTTGGACTCAGCAGTGAGGAGAAGGTTTGAAAAGCGTATTTATATTCCACTGCCCGATAAGGAAGCTCGGCTACGCCTCTTTGAGAGTTTGTGCCCCTTTCTCGTTCTTCTCCCCTCTTCTGTTCCTGGTCTCACGAGTACTTTATACTCTTGCAGTTCATTTGGGAGACGAGCGTATGGTGTTGCCAGTGAAGCAGTTAGATCACATGGCGCGTTTGGCTCAAGGCTTTTCTGGTAGTGACATTGGCAACGTCTGCAGAGATGCCCTCATGGAACCAGGTAGGCAACAACAACAAGTTATGTTCTCATTGACACTGTTGTTGGTAAGATCTTGAAGTACGGTAGTACTCATTGATTTTCTCTTTTATACAGTGCGTGAGTGCTTGAGAGCAAAGCATTGGAAGCGGATTCCAGCCACCCGTGGCGACAAACTGGTATTAGAAATGCAACCCATTATTACGGTTGTTAACAGATAACGGAGTTACTAATTTATATTCTCTGCAAGGATTATCTTTTGACTCCTTGCAATGCTGATGATGAAGGCGCCGAAAGCATGAACATGATGCAAATGAATCCAGACGCTCTTCTTCTACCTTCACTAAACATGGTAAAGAACACACACAGAGAGAGAGCAGAGAGCAGACAATGTTGCATTATATTTTTAATTAATGTTGTCTGTTTTGAATGTTAACCCAAACAGGACCATTTACTTAAAACGTTGGCCAAGGCAAAACCCTCAGTGAGCGCAGAAGACCTCAAAGTGTACACAGAGTTTACCAAAATGTATGGAATGCGAGGCGCCTCCACCATCCAAGTCAATGAGGAAGACGAAGAGGAGAAGGAGGAGAGGATGGTGGTGGTTGAGCCCATCAGCCAAAGGACAAGAAGCAAAGGAAAGGAAAAAGAAAGGGAGCAAAGGCCAGCAACGAAGAGAAGGAAAGAGGGAGGCCAAACCTCCTCCAGGCAATCAGTCATGGCTGTGTGAAAAAGAAAAACTCTGCCAAGTCTTTTGGCTTAACCAGTGCATTCTTTTCTCTCTACATCCCAGCACATTGTAGATATATATTCAAATGTTTGTAATCTATTTTCACTTTTCAATTTAATGAAATGCATTTGCTACAACCTGACATAACAAAAAAAAAGTAGTGGTGGTATCACGGGAGTAATTTGAACAAATTCTCTTCTTGAAGCGATGTATCCCATTGACTGTTGGCACTACTCAATGCTAGACAAGTTTTATTTTGTCCCTATGAGCCCTCCTTCAAGTGATGTCTCACTGGTTATGGGATATTCTGAGGTCCAGAGTTGACCTAAAATAAGTCCAAATGAATTTCGTCTTTTTTCTAGAAGTAAACGGAAACGACCAGATAAGTCGACATTAATTTATCTAGTCAAGATCAGAAATGTCATGAAATTACTAAAAACCATTTCCAGGAATCAAAAATAAAATAAATTATAAAAATCTTATTTTTCTGATGTCGATAAAAAAGTGGACCACAAAAATAATTTAATACCAACAAGGAAACAGTTGTTAAGTGCTCCAACATACAACAACAAGGTGGGCAATTAACTAGGGGCAGCCGTTTACAAATGTCTTCTTCCACCAAAGCCCTTCTCTGTGATGTTTTGTCCATTGAACACAATCTGGTAGGGAGTGGATGTAAAGTTGGCATTCCATTGGAGTAGGGCCTGGATGGCCACTGTCTCAGTCATGTTGAGGGATGGCACTTGGCCTGTCTCTGGGCCAAACGAGAGGATATAGGTAGGATCAGAGGTGTCGCCCCTGCTCAATGGCTTGGTCATTTGAAGAGATGTGGTCCACAAGGTATAGGAGTTCCAGTTGAAGGGCCTGAAGAGCTTTGAGATGAGTGCATCAACTGATTCTTGGACAACCCTCTCTGCTCCATTCTTCACCTTCTGGACTTGAAACTCCCAGAAGTGGGAGTTGCAGGTACTAAAGAGCTTTGCTCCTGACTTTGTAGACTGCCACATGTTCTTGCTGCACAGAAGGAAAGAGTAGAGAAGAGAGAGTAAACCATATATATATTGTTGAAGTAGTAATGGTTGATATAAGAGATGATATATCACTGACCTCCAAAAGATACTATGGGCATTCCGTATGATCTTACTTTGATCTTGAAGCGCAAGCTCACAGAAGGAAGTGTCTCCGTCCAGATAGCAGGGTAAGTGGCCATCAAAAAACTCAGAGGTTGCATTCTGGCAGTCCAGTGGGCCTGGAGATGCTACAATGTCCTTGGCCAGAGTGTGCTGAAGACAAGATCGAACATAGTTGGACCACTTTTGTGCCTGTGGGCTGAGTGATGATTCCAGGTTCTTGTAGGTCTCACACTTGGCGTACATGACATCATTGACAAAGGGACAGGAGGTGGTGAAGTTGGCAAGGCATTTGGAGTACCATGTACAGTCGTCACCAGATGGTTTGGCACAGGGCTCAGGGATGTCACATTGGGGACCATACCAACCTTCATTGCACCCATATGTACATTTGCCACTCCAGCGATTGCAACTTGGCTCATACTGTGCAGCAAAAGGGAAAGTGGATCAATGTCAACAAATACCCATCAAAAACTCAAAGGGAGCAGAAGAGAAACTTATGTTGCTTACCCTACAGTGCTTGGAACAGAGTTGATCACAGTTGCCCCCCCAGAATCCCAACTTACAGCCATAGGTACAGCTCCCATTGCTTTGAAGACAATTTGGCTCATACAAACAATTGTCTTTGTTGGTACACTCCTGGCCACAGGTCGGGCCCCACCACCCAAGCTGGCAGCCTTTATTGCACATTTCCTGCTTGTCACACTCATTGTACTTGCAGTTTGGAGGGCATGCCTGCAAGGAGCAGAAGGAGAACAAGGCCAGGAGTAGAATCAAGATGAAGGCATTCGAGTCAGGCATTTGTGGTGGGAACTCTTTTAGTGTTCTAATCTTTTCTATTACACCCCCCCCCAATTTATTGTATTTCACCAAAGCCATAAATGCATTTATCTCTGAAAATAAATGGAAAAAATTTAATTAAATTAAAATGGACCATTGGCTGAGAGTCGCTTTATGGCTTTCCCTTTTTTTTAAAATATAATTAAATATATGATTATTTATTGGGAGGACAATGAGAAGGCTTTAATGTTAATAGTGCATTTGTAACTATTTTAATTTTTTTATATCTTTTCTTTCTTTTTAAAGTAGAGTGTGAAATGTGAAAAGCCATGTTATAATATCTAATCTAGCAAAGTTAATGCTCATTTTTTTTTAAAAAAAAAAACAAAAGTTAAAGGCCAACACAAAAACTAAACAATTTAATTTATTGCACATTCTTCCTTTGTTGGATTTCTTAATAATTAATTAATTCACAACTGCTAACCAGAGAAACTGTGTACATTACATTGTAGGTGGTGCCCACAGGTGAATTGAGCCTCAAAGGAAAATCACTTAAATCACACTCTCACACACACATGAACTTCCTTAAACAACAACAACAACACCACTCACCCAACCCCTTAAGCTTCTTGGTTCTCTCCAGCCTTGTTGTTGTTGTTGTTTGGTTCCTCCTTGATGCTGCCCAGTGCCTTTCCCAAAGTGGAGCTTTTCTTCTTTTTCTTTTCAGTGGACCTCTTCTTCTTTTTCTTCTTTTCAGAGGAAGGCCTCTTGTCAACTGACTTGCTGTTCTTCATCTTTGTCATCAGGTCCTCACTTCCACCAGCAATAATGCTACCACTGCTTGCAAAGTCGCTGTCATCAGCTTCACTCAATGCGTCGTTGATCTCAGCCTCTATCTCACTCTCCAGTATACTCTCTGTCTCAGTCTCGGTGTCCACTGATGTCTCAGACAGAGATATCCACGAATCCTCATCCTTGCCTGTTTGAGAAAGAAAAAAGAGTGAAGAATTTGATGATGAGAGAGAGATAGAGAGAGTGAGAGAAGCACAAACCACCAGGTGTGCTAGTAACGAAGATCTTCACAGGGAAGAGGGAGAGGAATAGAGGAAGAAGGTTTTGCACTTGCCTCGTTCCTTGATGGAAAGTGACAAGCTGCTGTCGCTGCTATCGTTGAGTTGGAATAAATATGAATAGTTGTGGGACTCTCCAGGATTGTTAGCTCTGGCGAGGAATCTTGAAGAGAGCTCGTGAAGTATCTCTTCATTGTCAATGAAAGGCAAGTTGTAGATATAGTTGATGAGACTCTCTTCCTTGAGCGTCGCCAGAGCCGTGAAGTCATAATCCATGGACCTCTTTTGCAGCCTCTTGATGATCTTGACTTGCTCGTGGAGCATGTTGAGCCTTTCTACATTGATGGCACCTTCTTCTGTGTATGTGGGGTTGCCCACGTTGATAAACGTGAAGTCTCGCAGCGACACAGCCAAGTAAGGAATCTTTGGGGCCTGTATGCTGTTGAAGTATTCTCTATACTTCCAAAAGTTCTGGTTTGGCTGCATTAGCTCATCAATCCTCTTGAGCTTTTTGGCATACCTATCAGGAAGGATAGCCCAAGTGTGCCTTAGCCTCTGTACTGTGCTATTGTTGAGGGCACATAGTATCTCTGTGACTCCATTGAAGTTGTGAAGCTTCAGGAAGTCTATGGCCAGACGTATAAATTTGATGATCATGGCTGCTTGCTTATCTGCAGAAGGTTGAGTAAGTATCTCTGTCACCACCCAATAGCTCACCTGCAGAGAGAGGGGTGGAAGGAGCACACACAGGGAGAGTTAATAGAATGAAACAGATAAATGTATGGATACACATTGAGAGGTTGGTATATTCTTGGCTCTTCTTAGGTACCTGGTTGAATCTTTCAATGACTTTGGTGAGATTGGGAGACTGAAACAGTTTGTCTTCCTTTTGCCAGGCCTGGTCAAGGAACTCCCTGGCGGTGATGCTCTGGAAGAGTTGGGCTTCTATCTTTGTCAACTCAACTGCTATGCTCATTGGTTCCCTTGTAGAAAACAGCCTGTACGCCATTTCAACCTTTGAGGGGGAGTAAGTAACAAGCATAGTTGCAAAAAGAGAGTAGAGAATTAGAGTATGTTTGGCTGAGGAATCATTGTCAGGCACTCTCAGAAAGGTAATGGTAGATGAGGCAAAAGATAAGGTTGCAGGTATACCGCTAGTGCCATTTCGTCCACGCTTGAAGGTATGACAGGTTTGATGGTGGGAAGAACAGAAGAGTTTTTCATGTTGTGGCTGGCCTGTAAGAACAACAGCTTGATCTCATTGGCAAGAGTAGGTTGCAATAGAGAGACTGCGTTCAGTATAGCTATCTTCTCCCCCTTACGAAAATCTTTGAAGTAATTCTTGATCCATATCTGCAAGACACAGAGAAAGTTAATGTGTGAATTCCTTGTATATATATATATGTATATACACACACACACTAGTGGGTGTCCACTAGCAATGCAAATCATCTCTCTCTCTCTCTCTCTCTCTCTCTCTCTCTCTCTGCACGCACGCACATCTCTCTGCCCTCTCCCTGCACCACACACAAACACACAAACACACAAACACACAAACACACAAACACACACACACACACACAGAGAGAGAGAGAGAGAGAGAGAGACCCAGACATACCTTTATGAACTCTTTCAGTCGCTTCACAAGAGTGCTGTCTCCTTTGGCTTCTGTCAGCTTAAGAACCCAAAAGTTAAAGAATCAAAGGTGGTGTGTGTGTGTTGGGGAGGGCAGCAAAGAAAAGAGCTGAAGAGGACCAAAGGGGGGATAGACAAGAAAGGAGGATATTTCTTAATCCAGAGCTGGGTAAGCTTTTGGGCTGGGTGGCGGCGGAGCAGATGTTTGTAGCTAAGCAGAAAGGAATGGAGTTTTTCTTCATCATCCTCGTTGGTTAAGGTTGTCTCGGCCAGATTGAAGAAGGCCTGTTCTTTGGTCAGTTTCTTTGTCATTATTACTCTTCAGAACTTGAATGAAAAGAAAGTTGCTGCTGGAGTGATACTCTTTTTCCAAACAAAAGGAGATTTGAGATTAGTGTAGCAGTACAGATACAGTTGAAGTGTCTTATTTCGAAGAAGAAGAAGAAGAAGGTGCTGCTTCCAGATTTGTTGGATTGGGGGCGGAGGAAGATGGAACTTGTGTGTGCGGTGTGGTGCGGTGTTAGTTGTTGATCGATCCACCAAACACCCCCCCAAAGATTACAAACACTTCACCACCACAGACAAAGAACAAGCAAGATATAAAAATATAAGCTAAACTCCAAGAAGGAGAAACAACCAAACAACAGACAGGAGAGAGAGCTCACAATCACTTCACGGACTTAAAAGGTATCCTAGCACCACACACACGGCTCCTGTAAACTTTGCTTATTAGGAACACAGCAACAGAAACCAACTTGTTCTTCTCTGTCCTCACCAGGTGGTGGTTTTCTGTGTCGTTGCTGTTTGGTGGTGGTGATGATGGCTGATGATGGTGGCAGGGTTTTTCAAAGTCATCCAATAAAAATCAGTTAATGGCCAATGAAATATTTCTTTTCCTTTCTTTAATTTCTTTTTCTTTTTCTTTTTCTGCTGCCTTGCCCATCCATCCACACATGCTTTGTTGCCCCCTTCTCTTTGTTCTTTGTTCTCTCCTCTCTTTCTGCTTTACACAATTTCCAGCACCTCCAAGTGTAGTTGCAAGATTGTGTGAGAAATATTTCATTGGCCATTAACTGATTTCTTAGAAAAGAGATAATGATGAAACTAATTGGGTTGTTTCTCCTTCTTGATGAGTGGTCATTTAGTAAACATGTAGAAAAAGAAACTGTTTCTTTTCTGTCTTCTTTTCTATCTTAAAGCACCATGTAACAAAGAGAGGCTGACTAACTAAATGTTTTGCACTAAACTTTTAAATCATTTTTAAAAGTTAAAAATGTAATTTTATAAATTAAATTAAAAATGTCATTAATACATAAAAAAATTAAGACAGAGTATATGTTGCCTTTGTTTAAATAACACAAAGACTACACTTGTTTGTTTTCACTTGAGGAACTGTTTGCCATAGAGGCAGTCTGCAAAGAGTCTTTCAAAGAGCTTCTGGTCAATCTGGTCCACCAAGAAGATGTTTCTGTGCACATCATTACCTTTGCTGTCCTTCTTCACTGCATACCAGTCTATCACCATTGAGCCTCTTGTGTACTCACCTTTTAAATTATTTTACATTCAAAAATATTAAAGATATTAGAAAAACTCAAATTAATAAAAAATGTAAAGGAAGATTTAACAAATGTTAAGAATGTGCAAGATATAGAAATATATATATACCTGCTAGTTCAACTGTGGCCCAATAGACCTTTTCCTTTTTGATGATTTGAGGGTACAGAGCAATTGCCATTGCTACAGTATCACACAGTGCAAAGGGGAATTCCTTTGTTTCTTCAATCTTTTTGTCCTCCTCAATTTCCAACACCCTTCCTAAGAATATAATGTACATATAATATATTTTTGAGTCAAAGTATATATCTAAATGAAAAGTGTGAGAAGCAGAGAGTGTGCACAGTAAAGTCTGAAGAGAGCAGAGTACAGCTAGAGAGAGGAGAGGAAGTGTGTGTGAGAGAGAGATGTATGAGGGTTAGCCCATATAAGCCTTTTCAGGCATAGTGACTGTGTGGGCTCTAGGCCTGGGACCACCTTTCAGCGAATGATGTGCAGTGTTGTGGTGTGGTGGAGGGTGGAGGGTGGAGGGGGGAATGTGGGAGGGAAGAGTGGGAGGGAAGAGTGGGAGGGAAGAGTGGGAGGGAAGAGTGGGAGGGAAGAGTGGGAGGGAAGAGTGGGAGGGAAGAGTGGGAGGGAAGAGTGGGGGAGAAAGCAGAGAGCAGTGAGAAAAAGAAAACTCTCTTTTCTCTCTGCTCGTTAGCTAACAGGGAAAGGGGGGCAGGTACTACTCCAGGTAGTTCAACAGTCAAGAAGAGTAAGTAGAGTAAATATGAGAGAAGAGAGAGAGAGAGAGAGCTAGATCTAGGAGCTGTTACCCTCTATTTCTCCTTCCTCGCTCTTCTCCAGTTTCTCAATGGCTTCTCTCTCTGCTTCACTCATGACATGCTGTTGCTTCGCATGGTCCAGCCGCTGGATTGCCAGTTTCTCATACTTTTTCGTTATACCACGCAAGAACTTACGTATTGCAGTATTACACGCTTGGGAGTCTTCTCTCCTCCATTTCTTGAACCATGTGCCATACCACCCCCAAGAGAAGCTATGCTCTATGGTGAGCTCCCAACTAATCATGTGTATGGGAATCGTCTATTTGAAATACAACAATACAAAATTCGTTAGATATCGGTGTGTGAAGAGATTAATATATTGAAACAGTTTGTTGTTGAATATGTGGGTAGGCCTACAGAGAAGCTTTGCAAAACAATCTGGGCTGCTTCTGGGTCGCAATGAATGTTGAATTCTGCTGTCAGAGAGCTGCTTCCCCTGGATTGATAATTGTTCAGTGGCTAAAAACGGAGTGGGAAGGAAGTCAGCAGTGGCTGTCACATTAGTGTACCTTCCAGTGGATGTGCCTCCCATAAAAATGATTTTTTTCACTTTAGATGTTATAGAAGGGTCCAAACGGACTGCCAGTGCCAGATTTGTCATTGGGCCAAGAATAACTGAATAGTGAGCAGGGCATAGGGTAAAAAAGAGTTATTAAGAAGATTCTGATTCCACAGTTTGCGCGTGTGAGAGTGAGAGAACCGATAGTATATCTGTTTGGATGCTCATTAATCATTTGCACAAGACCAATTGCAGCATGTTCCTTTTGTGGTTGCAGCTTTGGAGTTGAATCAAAAGGACAATCTCCCAAGCCGTTCCTGTTACAGATACCATTAATGATAAGAAAGTATTACACCCATGAACTGCAACAGGGGCAAGCCTACTCTCCATGACCTTCCCATCTTGGAACCTCTTGGAGTCGAACAATGGGTCCTGGTCAAATAGTGAAGGGCGAAAAGGTGAAGAAGGAACAAAGCGGGAACACATCTGTGCTGTCCACTAAAGGAGAATAGTACAAGGCAATAAAAGAAAACTAGAAGATGGAAATAGTCTTACCTTCGGCCCCCTTGTAGAACGGTACAGTAGTTGCATAGTGAGGAGGAGGGAACAATTCAAGAATGCGAGCTACGTTTTCGGTTGCCTTAATGGAGTGAAAGTGTGGTTATGTGAGTAAAGGTGAGAGATTGCGGAAGTCTCTCATCAGCTGTGAGTCTGCTTCTTCTGCATATCTGTTCTCCTCAACTCTTATAGTCTCTTATACACTACATCTATGCTGTCCATTCGAGTGGGGCGGGGGGGGGGGAAACACCTGTTGGAGAGGAACATTGCCAAACACTGTGGTAATAGCACACACACGAGCAAGAGACGAGTGGTGAAGCGCAAGAATCAAAGAGGCAGCATCGTCAATGCCTTACGATAGAAAAAAAAAAGACGAGAGAGAATGGATTGTAAAAAAGTCTCTCACTGAATCTTCTTGTGGAGCAACGTGGCTGTTCTCTTACCTACATCGGTGTCAATGATTAGGTCTGGGGTGGTCATTTGGAAGATGAAAACAGAAAAATGGGTGTACAAGTGTGGTTTGTGGGTCGAAAGATGCCCGAGATGCCTGGCTTGGGGTCTGCCAATGCTGTTGAAACTTTTAGCAATGAAATTTCGTTTTTTCATCCCTTTGTGGTTTGCATTGGCTTTGTGTGTGCAAGATCAAACAACACTCTACCATTATTCAACCACTCTTATATATTGACTAAATTGTTGAATTCATGGGCAGAGAGTAGAGAGAATTATTCTGAAGATGAAAGCAAGCTGTTGTAAAGTGTACACTTAATATATTAAGTTTTGATTGGAAGTAGAAAAAGTAGAGAGTGATGTATATATGAAGATGAATGTTAGAAGATGAAAAAGGGCTCACAAGCTAAAATAAAAAAGGTCACACACGCAGATCAGTTGATGTGATGATGACGATGATGACACTGATAGATGAAAGAAAAAAGTAAATTACAACCTCTTCTGTTGTATACAGAAGCCCACCATTTACACTCTCCAGTTCTGTGGAGAAGGCACAATATGTTGCCTAAGTAAGAGATTCTGTACAGATATCAACATCACACATCAAATGAAAGAGTTGCATATTGATGTTAGTTTAGTCGCCGTCCCCTGCGCAGCACCCACTGTGTTGTCAGGGCCATTGCTACCACCAGCACAAGGATGATCCCTGTGAGAAGGTGGTTCTCCAGACCAAATCCCCATTCCTCAATCCACAGGGGCACTGGCTCGGCTGACATGGTTCCATCCTCCCAGTACTCTCGATCCCACTTTCGCCTCGTGCACGAGTCATCAAGCTTGACCTTCTTCTTCAGGCCCTCACCTGACTCCAGCTCCTCTACCACCTTCCTGCATAACTGACATTCACCATAGTCCTTCTCCATGTCATATGCCAGGAAGGCTGGATTCAGGCTTGCACTTGAAAGAGATTGTGGTGAAGAAGAGGACAGTGGCTTGTAGTCAAAGTGCTGTCGGTAGAGATCATCATCTTTCTCCAGCACTTGGAGGTAGTCAGCGAGATCCTTGGGGGAGGAGAAGTTGTCCACTAGTATGACGGATCGGTTGGAGGGGATAAAGGGGGAGTAGTCCTCTGGCCCATCCACAATGGGCAGCACTCCAGCCTCAAACAACCGCCCCAGCTTCTCGGTCACGTAGCCATTGCAGTTTGCGTTCTCCCACGCCAAAGCGAACTTGTACTGCTTCACCAGCTCCAATATCTGTTTGATGGCGTTTCACCAATCAGTTCATTGTCAAAGATTTTGACACGCCACAACACACCGAGATCAAGAGGGAAGTGTTGGTCTAACCTCTTCATCGCTTCGACGGCCTACATCGGGCATGTTGCGCAGACACCTGCCATATGAATGGACGGGATAGTGCTTCATGAGGGCCGTGATGTACTTCTCGCGTTTATTGAGGGAGTTGCAATTGTTGGCCACCCACACGATGGCGTTCTTCTTGTGTGTAAAAGGTTCCAACGGCTGATCCATCAAGTTCTTCACAGGGTTCCTGATGTAGGGGGTAGGAATGTCAGCATCGAGCTGATATCCACGGCGCAGGTTGAAGAGCGCCAGGCGCTGGGGATCAAGTGAGACCTATATATATATATATATTAGCAGAGAATCAAATATGTAAGAGTACTTTCTTCATCATTGCTGTTTGTTTGAGAAATGACATTTCCTGGTGGTACCTTGTCGCACCAGCGAGCATTCCAGTTGAGACGGTTTAGCCATCCACACTGACGGTAGTCACCAGCCGGATTCTCGTCTGACCAATACACCCATAGGGCGGAGGGCGACTTGGGTGGTAACTTGTCGAGTCTGAGGTCTCGTGCGTGGAACACCACGGCCTGAGCACTTCCCACTGCCTTTGGGTCACTCGTGAAGGAGCACAGAATTTCATTTCCAGCTTGTATGTTTTGAGAGTATGTATTGAGGAGAGAGAGAGAGCAGAGAGAGCAGAGAGAGCAGAGAGAGCAGAGAGAGCAGAGAGAGAGAGAGAGCAGGGAGGAGGGAGAGAAAAGAGAAAAGAGAAGAGAGTCAGCCATAAGCCTTGGCATAGTGACCGGTAGCTTTCGTGCTCGATATGCTTTCCAGTAGCTCAGGAGAGAGAGGAGAGGAGAGAATAGAGGGCAAGGCCGCAATGTAGCAGAAATGGAAAACAATAATAGCCTCTCTGTGCAAGTTTATAATGGTTTACCTCTGGAGAGGGACGGGGATTATGTACCTACGGAGTCTGGTTGACTGACGCTTCTAAGACAAGTTCGTTCCTTCGGTTGAGTGTACAGCTCCTCACCGAACCAAGGAGTCCAATGGACAATGGTGGCGCCATCGAGATGTGTTGGACGAGGTGAAGTAACTTCGTCAAGCGTAAAGAGAGGCTCATGCGAAGTACTCCATAGAAACAAACCTACACTAATATTAATCACTGCGAAGGCTGCGCCCAACAACTTGCTCCAACAAGACCAGCTGGTGGAGGTCATAAACCGTGGCTTCATAGAGGCTTGAATTGCTGAAGATACTCTGCTTTTCTTTGGGAAACAATAACGAAAGGAGGATTCCTCCTTCAACTTCGCACCAGTGTGAACATGTCTTTGCACATCTGATTTGTAGACTGAAGCTCTTATCAGTGAAGGAATGACGAACTCTCGTGCCTACCACCATTAATGCCGCATTCGGATCCTCGGAGTTCCATCATCCTTGGATAGTTTGTGTTCAAACACCCTTTGAGCCGCAGAAAACCGTTTTTCCCGCGCCGGCGCGCTAATTATGATAATCATGCCGCAAAATCGCAATGGCCAAACTTGCCGTTGAGGAAACTGGCCTTTCCCTTTTCTGGATTATAATTATACTTTTTTACTTTTTCTCGGAAAAGGACGTCCTTTTTAAGGCTGCCTAATTAGTTTAATTAACCGTTTAGTTGCTATGGCAATGTTACTTGGCACCGTGGGATTGCAGTGTAAGGGCATGAGGTTAGGGTTAGGGTTAGGGTTCGGGTTCGGGTTCGGGTTCGGGTTACGGTTAGGGTTTAGGGTTTGGGGTTTGGGGTTTAGGGTTAGTAGTAGGGTTAGGGTTTAGGGTTTAGGGTTTAGGGTTAAGGGTTAAGGGTTTAGGGTTAGTATTTGGATATCAATTTACAAATAAAAATCAAATGGATGCAGAAGTCAGAGCTATTTTCTCTTTTCAATGCCAACACAAACAGCAGAAGGCAAATGGAAAAGACCACCCCCACTGCCAAAGACCAGTTCCAGTGTGCCGTCTGTTTAGAACGGTTCAAGCCACCAGTGAGGGTCTGCCCTTGTGGCCATTCCTTCTGTCAGGAGTGCCTTCAACAGTGGAGCTTGAAGACTGCAAAAAGCAGCAAAGACAAGAAGAAGTGTGCATGGTCGTGTCCCACTTGCCGCCATCAGGTCATCTCCTTTTCATCCATCACTGACCTCCCCATCAACTTTGCCATCCATCAGCTGCTGGATCAAATCCAACCTGTCAACACCAGCAATGGCAAGAATAGAGACAACAAGCGTTTGGGATTGCTGCCGTGTTCCTGTGAGGAGCAGGCAGTCTCACATTGCCTGGACTGTGATGACTTTCTTTGCCTGGCCTGCAAGCAAGCCCACCAGCGCATGAGAGCAACTAAAAACCACACTCACTTTGTGGAGCTTGATCAACCCAAGGCAGATGAGCTGAAAAGAAAGGAGGAGATGAACAACAACACGCTTGCAAGGCCATGGCAGTGTTCAGTTCATGGAAGTAAAGAAATAGAGTTCTTTTGTGAGGACTGTAACCAACCCATATGCAGTGCCTGTGCAGTCGCCCATCGGTCTCACAACTTTTGCTCCTTCAGCGAAGCCGCTCTGAAGCACAAAGCTACCATCAAAGAGATCTCGCACGAAACGAAGGCTCATTTGCATCAATTGCAAGCATCCATCAAAGCAGTCAGCGAGACTCATGTCAAAGTGGAAACGAAATCAAAGTTGATTGAAGGCCTGATCAATGAAGAGTTTTTAGAGTTACATAAGCAGATTGATGAGAGAAAGAGCGTGCTCGTGCAAGAATTGCAAGCGCTTACTTCTCAAAAGTTGCACTGCTTGAGCGTTGAGAAGCAGAGACTGGAGAGTGTGCACAGAAAGGTGGAGAGAAGTTGTGGAATGGCAGAGGAAGCGTTGTCAAGTGGGGGTGATGATCTTGAGTTTGCAGTAACCAAGTATAAGGTGGTTGTTCGCTTGAAGTCAGCCAGCAAGAAAAGGCAACAACAACATCAACAGATACTTCAAATTATAACCCACAATGACGATGATAGTTTCAAGTATTGCCACCATCAGCAACAAGCACAGCCTCAAGAGGACGAGGAAAATGAAGAGACAACTGGTCAACAGCAGCAATTTGAGTTGGCAAGAATGATTAAGAGTTATGGAAGGATTATGGACTTGAAAGCAGCAAGTGGTTTTCATTCAACGACTGGGAAAGTGAAGAAGAGGGTGAGACGTGGTCAAATTGGGAAGGAGAAAGGAGAGGAAGGAAGAGATTACAGCAAAGTGGGCGAGCCAAAGCATGTATTTGGATCAAAAGGGTCATCAAATGGTCAGTTTCAAAGCCCTTGTGGAGTGGCAGTGGACAACAAGGAGGGCCACATTGTTGTTGCTGACCGTCACAACACTTGTGTTCAAGTGTTCAACTGCGTGGGTGACTTTTTGCATACATTTGGCTCACGAGGGACATCAAATGGTCAGTTTCAAGATCCTTGTGGAGTGGCAGTGGACAACAAGGAGGGCCACATCATTGTTGCTGACCGCAGCAATCACTGCGTGCAAGTGTTCAACTGCAAGGGTGACTTTCTGCATGCATTCGGCTCATATGGCTCTTCAAATGGTCAGTTTCAATATCCTTGGGGTGTGGCAGTGGACAACACGGAGGGCAACATCATTGTGGCTGACCATGGCAATCACCGTGTGCAAGTGTTCAACTGCAGGGGTGAGTTTCTGCATGCATTTGGCTCCTATGGGTCATCTGATGGCCAGTTTCAAGATCTCTGGGGTGTGGCAGTGGACACGAAGGAGGGTCACATCATTGTTGCAGACCGTTTCAATCATCGTGTGCAAGTGTTTGACAGCAAGGGTGCCTTTTTGCACGCATTTGGCTCACATGGGTCATCCAATGGTCAGTTCAAACATCCTTGTGGAGTGGCAGTGGACAACAAGGAGGGCCACATCATTGTTGCTGACACTGGCAATCATCGTGTGCAAGTGTTCAACTGTAGGGGCGACTTTGTACATGCATTTGGCTCACATGGGCCATCAGATGGGCAGTTTAATGGGCCTTGTAGTGTGGCAGTGGACAAGAAGGAGGGCCACATTGTTGTTGCTGACTATGGGAATCACCGTATTCAAGTGTTTTAATTTGTTTCTTTCTGATTATACACATGCCATAGTAGATCATGTTAAACACAACAGTGGTGTTAATTGCAATAAGAAATGTAATGTGAGGAGAAAGAACAGAACAAAATGTAAGTAAAAAAAAAAAGATATTTAAATGCTTTCTTCATTGTAAATTCCATAGGAGTTAAAAAACTCTTTATTCATTTATTTATAAATTAATTTTCATTTACTGCTCCGAATCCATGAATCAGGTTCAAGAGGACCTCTTGTTCGTGGAACCAACATTCCTTGGCTCTTGGAAAGAAGAAGCCCAGCCAAGCACAAACAATTCTGCATGTTCAATTTACACACACCCTCTCTCTCTTTCACTTCCACCCTCCCAAAAAGAAAGAAAGAAAGCAACATGGGCCACACGAACAACAAACCCAAGAGCGAGCCCCCAGAAAAGAGACCTAAAATCACTCACAATGCACCAGGTATGTAATATTTTTTTCTGAACATAAAGACGGCTCTGTGTGGCCCATGCTCCTTCATTCATCCATCCCAAATTCTCCACCTCAATGTCTTCTGCTTCCCATTTCTCTTAGGAATGACTTCCGCCAGGAGGCCCTTGCATCAGATCCAGGAACAGACCCTGCCACCATTACATCAACCAAAAATGATGTGTGTCTTTAACCCACAAACTGTCCAAAGGGGGTCCCAGACAAGCAGCACACTCGCATTGCCAAATTCATCTTGGGAATCTTACTTGCGCTCACAGAAGGATCAAGCTGCCTTGTCTGCTGACCACTTTATTGCAAATAATATCTCTGAAGTAGAAGCCCAGGTAAACCTTCCTTTTCGCATGAAGCGTAAAGCAGCCCAAAAGCTCATCCTGTCATTGTGTGTGCATGTGTCTTTTTTGCTAGGTGATACGAGAAGAACAACAACGAAAGGCACACAAACAAGCGGCACAAGGGATATTGAGGAAAGGAATAACAAGCCAGCGGGTTGAGGTTAGGAGCTTAATGAATGCCCACTGGGAGGTCTCAAAATACAGCAATGACAGACAGGACGCGAAAGATGTAGCTACAAATTCCCTTTTGCACGAGGTGTTGGTCAAGTTGTTGGAAAAGCACCCCCGCGTGGTGGATAAGGTTGGAGTGGGAATCAAGCACTTTTACATAATGGAAGCCATTGGTGGCAAGGGCTTTGAAACGTTCATCTGCAGGTTGGATGACTCAAAGATAGACTTTTCGCATCAAAATTGTATCAAAGGCAAGTTCAAGACATGTGGGCAGAAGCTAATCGATGCAATGCGCTTCTCCGTGCGAGGTCAAACCCATAGGTACAAGACAAAAGAAGCTCACTACGAACCAGGCAAAACTCAATGCGCCACATGCAATCAGGTTCTGAAGGATAATGTTGAGGTGGACCACCTTTACCCGTCTTTCGACTCACTGCAAAAGACATTCATTGACAAATGCACACGCAAGTCCATCCCCATACCTCAAGATTTCAGCAGCCACGACAGAGGATACACAATCTTCAAGGATTCCAACTCTGACCTGCATTTTCAAAAACAATGGCAAGAATACCACGATAGAAAAGCAAGCTATCAGTTGCTGTGCACGGGCTGTAATGCCCACAAATCAAATAGGTGATCCTCTCAGAAGGCCTTACCTTGAAGAGATATAAAGATACATATAAAATGAAACCCTGAGTGGGGTGGAGAGGAAGAGCATTGGATGCTCTTTTTTGTCAGATAATTGTGTTTTGATTTTTCTTTTCTTTTCTTATCACCATCAATGAATTTGTCTTTTTCTTTGATATATCATATTTTAATGATTGAAACTACACTACATTGAGCTCAATGATGGGTTTGTTGTTAAGTAATCTTTCATAGTGGAACACAGAGAGGTCCAGTGTTTGGTACCGATCCTCCAGCATCAACTCTGCCACAGCCCTTCCAACAGCAGGTGCCTATTTAAAACAAAAGGGCATGAGATAGAAAAAAATGTTTACAAAATGTACAAAAACTTTTAGACTTGTCTCATACATACCTGCTGCAAGCCATGACCACTAAAGCCATTAGCATGGAAGAAGTTGGGCACGGACGGGTGTGGCCCTAAGATAGCGTTCTGATCAAAGGTGTTGTAGTCATAGTGTCCAGCCCACGATCCAGTCACTGTTTTAATGGACATATTATGATATGTACATACAAGGATAATGAGACACACTACACACAGACCACACACACTGCACACTACACACCTTTGATGGCCTCAAAGGCAGGAATGCGGTGGGCAAGTGCTGGCCATATGGTGTCCTCGAAGATAGAGTGGTCCACTGCAAAGTCTGTGTCATCGACATCGGGGTCCTCTTGCGGCGAAACTCCTGCTATGAACCTAAATGTAGTGTGTAGTGTGTGTAGTGTGTGTAGTGTGTGTAGAGAGATGGTTAGCCATAAGCATGACCGTGGGCTTTTTGTAGGGAGTGGGGCAAAAGCATCAAGATGAATCCCAAAAGATATTTGAGGAAGGGCATCAATAGAATAGAATAGAATAGAATAGAATAGAATAGAATAGAATAGAATATAGTTGTAGTTTGTACCCTGTTCCTTCTGGCCTCCACCACACACCAGAAGGATCTACGACCAATGGCATTCGTGCCTTGTTAACAACTTCATCGTTGCACTTGAACACAAAGACACACCTTTAGGACGAGAACAATTGTTAATAAATTGGATATAACATTTTCATAACATTGTTTGCTATGCACATATGAAACAGAACAGGAGGTCAGTCTGGACATGCTCTTGATGAGTGATAATGAGAACAGACCTTTTTCTAGGCATTACAGGAAGGTACAATCCAGCCATTTGAGAGATTTGTGCAGCACGAGGCCCAGCGGCGTTCACTATGTGTGTGCAGGGGAGTACCTGCTCAGAATTTTTCAACCTCACCCCTTTGACCATCTTCTTCTCGCTGCTACCTATAGGCTCTGTCTCAAGCCCCACGACCTGATAGAGAAATCAGATCAAAAGATGCAATTGTTAGCCCAAGGTGTGGTGTGTGTGTGTGTGTGTGTGTGTGTAAGAGATAGCAGAGAGCAGAGAGAGCAGAGGGATGCATGGTTAGCCATACGTCTTGGCATAGTGACCGTGGGCTCTAGGCGCTTGAGAGAGAGAGAGAACAGAGAAAGAGGAGAGATTTTTATGTGGTAAGGGTAAATGACCCATAAGGGTGCATAGATTGACGTGCCTGGTCTGTTATATATGTAACTCCCAATGACCGGGACTTGCACTTGAAGCCTTGCAGCAGAGCAGCTGGATCAAACCAGCCCTCACCACTCATACCATATGATCCTGCAACGACGTCCTGAGGAGAGATGAAAACACAAAAAAACAAGTAACTAGCTTTAACAGAGGGGAAAATCATTCAATGAAATGAGAGAGAAGAGGTATATACCTCAGTGTTGAGATAAGAGAAAGTTTGTTCAACTGAGCGAGGGCCGTTAAGGTATTGTATGTCTGATCCAAGTGAAACCTGGAGAGAGTGATTGGACTTGAGGACAGGTAAACCTGCAAGGGAAAAGGAATTGTGTGTACTTCATGAAGGAGAGCAGAGAAAGAGAGAAAACATGATAACACACACACAACACATACATACATACAGAGAGCAGAGAGCAGAGAGCAGAGAATGGGAACAGGGTTGTTACCATCTTGTGTTGCAAGGAACAGGTAGCCATTTTCTTTAAACTGTATGTCTGGTGTGTAGCTCTGGCCCTCGATCTCTAAAATCTTCGATGCATTCCGAAGAAACAGAGTTCCTAAGGATGTTTGGGGGGAATTGAATACAAGGCTGCATGATGGTGCCACTACTTAAAGGGGAATCCCTCTTGTCTGTGTAAGAGGGGAAGGGTACCAAATTGGCCAATTTTCACATTTTCAGCAGTGGAAAATTGGTGTCGAATGGAAGAAGCAGAAAGGGTTGTGGAGCTGTGGGTGTAGGTTGGGTCCTTTTCAACCACAGTGATGCTGAGATCACTCAGATCGCTGTTCAGCAGTTTGCCCGTTTGCTGAGTAATTTTGGTGGCCAGGCTGAAGGCGATCGAACTGCCTATGATGCCGCCCCCCACGATTACAATGTTGCAATGCTTGCCTTCAGCAGAAGTGGAGGTGGCAGTCGAAGTGTTGCCAGGCTTGCTATTGCTGCATCGTTGAAGGAGGGTTTGCCGGTTGGCAACGATACAATGGTAGGACCTTCTCATTTGCAGTTGTGTGTATGGTGTGTGTGTCTTCTGAATCTTGGTGCAAAGCAAAAAGGTTCTGTTTTTGTAAAAAGAGATTTGAAGGTTAAAAAGCCCAAAGGTGAGGTCTTTTCCCTTCGTGTGTGTGTTCGTGTGTGACACAGCCAAATTGGACGAACGGACAAATTGTGCACAAGAGGGGAAAGGCAGAAAATTAAATACGAACATGCGTCATGTACAGTCAAATTTGATAGTTGTCGACGAAACTACAAACACCACCTGTCGTCAAAAAAATAAGTTTAAATGTTAAGAAAAGAAAAGGAGAACATTCAACACATGTACATGTATGAACATCATGATTGTCAGTGTCTGCAATAATCACACTGCCACACCCCCATGGATGAACAAGCCTTTGGAGCCAAATGTATGGATAAATTCACCCTTACAGTTGAACACTTGCACACGATCGATGATTCCCATGGTCAGTTAACAATGTTGCTCTCTAAGTCCATTTGAACTCCCACTGGATGAACTTTTTGATCCAAACTTGTATAAAAAGCCAAAACACTTGAACATGGTGATTGTCAGTGTCAGTGACTACAATGTTTCCTTCTTTCTTGTCCACTGCCACACCCCCATGGGAATTGAAACTGAACAGGCAATGTGAGAAATAATGTTATTTAATGAAAATGTAGAGATAATTGTAAAAAGTGCTTTGTGAAATATTAAATTATTATTATTATTATTATTATTATTAAACTGAACAGCTTAACAGTGATGTTGATGGTGTAGGATTTATATTTAAAATTTAAATGGATAAATGAAGGGATACATTTTCAGTTGAATCCAGTTATTTGAATTTCTTAATTTAAATTAATGAACTGCCAAGACAAGGGGGGGGGACCCAGTCGACTAATTGCTTTCTGTTTCTTTGTAATATTACTCCAATGTGCATGTGAGAGAAAGACCTGCGCATTGCTGTACAACGCAAAAGTATTCAGTCAATAGCCAGAAGAGCTCCAGGTTGCAATCGCACCCTGCACAAAGGCCTGTAAATTCGTTTGCCTTCTCAATGTCCCACCAACAGAACCTTCTTGCGTGTGACCAAAACAGCCCACCACAAGTACCACCCCTGCTTCCCCCCCTTCCCTGGCAACCACCTCCCCTCCCTCGCCTGGATTCTTGTACTTCTGCTCTGCCAGCTTTGCCCTCCTCTCCCACATCTCCTCCTTCCCTTCCTGAAAGAGAAACAACAGAACGCAACAATATAGTGGCCCCTCCTTTGCCTGACAGAGGGGAAGACCATGCATCTAACATGGCCTCTGGTAAGCCATCTCTTTTTCACTTGTTGGTGTTCTTATACATATGAATACTGTTATGATAACCTCCATTAAAAACAAATAGATTTGGTCCACTCTGAGAACGACAATAAGCCTGATGAGGTAGTTCAAATTTCCTTTCATTTGCCACAACCTCTCCTTCCCAATCATAGCTTGTGTCATAATTCTATTCGTCTTCAGACACGAGGAGCACAGCATCATCATTACAATAAAACCTCAGAGTACAGTGGAATGTCCTGGCGTATCTTTTCCTCATTGCCTCCTGCGCCTCCAATTCCACGTGGAGAAGAACTGTACAACTTATCTGCTTCTCCGCGCCCTTATGAATCCACAAACCCTCTAACTCCAAGGAAAGAGTCTGCCCTCCAAAACAACAGTTCTTCCAACAAGAAGAGAGATAGTGATGTTCTTCCCTCTCCACCAAAGAGAGTCCCATCTATTTCCCTGATATCTCTGCCCCGTACTCATCTTTCTCCCCCTCCATCTCCCACACCACCGCCACTTCCTGATCGCCAGCAAGACTACCCTTATTCCTCTACCTACTGCTCTCCCCGACCTCTTCCACCATGTCCTTCGCCTGTCCGAGGGTCTCCTCGTTACACTGGAGACACAAGGAGTGGCTCCTTTTCCTCTTCTTCTCCATCTCCACTCTCATCTTATGACAGTGGAGATTTTCCTTATTCTCCCACTCTTGAGCTCAACGAGGAAACACTTCCTCCAGAGATAGTGGATATTGTACAGTCACTCCTCTCCGAGTTCCCTTCAACTCCCACACACTTCCCAGAGGTGCTTGAATTCTCAAGTTCCAACAACAACAATCAAGCAAGCACCCCCTCAGCTTCGCCAGCTTCAGAGGAACCGGTCACCCTAAGAAGAAGAGCAACGACGTTCTCTCAGCGCCTCATGGGAAGGCTTGACGAAAAGGATAAGAGCAAAGAGAAAGAAGAAGAAAAGAAAGAAAATGAAGAAGCTTCCAAAGTTGAAGACAACAAGAGGAAGTCGAGTCAAGGCTTTGAACAAATCCAAGAGAAGAAAGAAAAGGAGGAGAGAAAGATAAAGAAGAAGAAGGAAAAGAAGGAAAAGAAAGAGAAGAAGGAAAAGAGAAGGAAAGAAAGAGAAAGGCCAAGTGGCGGTGGTGAAGACAAACCAGCAGAGAGGAGAGGAGAGGACAAGGAGACGACCACTACTAGTAGAGAGGAACCAGTGATGAAGCCACGTGGAAGAAAGGCCACTCTGACATCCAAACTGTGGAAGTCAGCTTCCGAATCAAAGGACCCGCAGCAGCAAGAGGTGGTGGGGAATGTCATCAGTGGACCTACAGAGTTCAAACACCTCTCCAGTGGCACTGATGTCATCTCTTCCATCAGAGAACTGAGAGAGAGAAGGTCCACCGTCAGCAATGCCCCTGCAAGAAGCAAGGCAGTCTAGAGTAGTTCTATCCACACCTCTTTTTATATATAAAATAAGCATTTAAACTGCAGTTACTTTGAGGTGTGTAAGAACATTATTCTTATTGTAAATTAAAACTAAAAACTTTCTATTAATCTTTTTCAAATAATAAAGAAAGTGTCATTATAGTGATAAAAGAAGTCTCTGCTTTTCTTGTTACAACATAAAAGATCTTTAATAACAACATTTCCAAAGTAAATAGCTCTAAGTGTCAAGGAGAAGGAACTAATGATCTCATCAGACATTGTGGCAACTTTCCCTTTGTTGAAGAATCAATATCAGAGTCTTCAGGTGACGGCAGCAACGCACTTACGGCAGCGATGTGAAACGATGAGGAAATTTCAAAAGAAATTTCCAGTTTATCGAAGGGACACCACTCACACACTATGTATGGATAAACATTCTATGTTTTCTTGGTTGATCTTCCCTCACTCTCTTTCATACAATAAAGAGATAGTATCTCTCTGCTTTGCCTTTTCAACCATACTCTGCCAATACCCTTTCTGTGATGCTGTCTAAAGATTTACTTGATCATCTCAACAAAAAATAAAGGATTTTGGACTTTTTTTTAATACTATTTCCCCTGCATCTCAAGCTTCCTCCTAACCCTTACTTCGAGAGGAACGTACCATTTCTTAAAGAAGAAGACCTGCAAACGTCCTCCTCTGACTGATCGTTTGATGTACTGGGATGCGAATATCTCTATGTTGGAAAGGACCAAAACTCAACTCATGATCGTGGTGTGCATTTTCATGGCTGGTGTAATGGATGGGAGTGTCCTTCATACTCACGAATCAGTGAAGGATCTTCTTTCCTTCTTGGTTTCTGGCATGCTTGGTGAGAAGACCAACATAATACCCTAAACTAGTTCTAGTTGTTGTTTTTTTTTTCCAGGTGTCTCCTTTCTCTATAAGGTTGTGTGGACGTGTCTTCTGAAGGGGTGGTCCATCTGGTGGCATTCTTGGAGCATCTGAGAGGACTCTCTTCTTGGTCTGTTGATGCAAAGGTGCACCTTAAATTGACATGGCCATGCTACAATCATGCCAGCTGACAAAAAAAAATAGAATATCAAACCAAATGTAACATTACTTTCTTTTTCTTTTGAATGAGCATGGGTTCCAAAGAGGAAGAAATATATATATGGGCCTTATTGAAATGAAAGTGAAATGAAAAGTGGTTCATTTGTTATTCCCATCATTTTATTATTAAAGAGATCCAGGGGGTCCATATTCCCTGCAGACCAACAAACGGGTTTAGGGGGGAGAGTGATGGTGCACCAGCATTAAGTATGATACTTGAACGTGGCAGACACCCATTTCCCAGGTGGATTGAAGGAGGCAGTTGTGTCAAGATAGCCATCAGGATAACCACCTGCATAGTGGACGGTGCAGGAGTAAGTGACGGTTGTGGCAGTGGCAGTATGTATTACAACATTAGAAACTCTTCGTTTTTTGGTGAAGGCCTCCAGGAAGGCCTGGGGGAGATCAGCCTTAGTGTTGTGGGGCTTGTCATTCAATGTGCTGTGGTAGTCTTTATGAAACGAGGTTTCAACGTAGTAGCGCATGGCAGCCTCATCTCTCGAGTTGAAGATCTCATAACGTTTTCTGATGGCAGCGATGTTCTCTTGTTCGGCAGCAGAGCGTTGGTGGGCATGGCCATCTTTCAACACAGGTGTCGCCTCTGTTATACCTTCATTGCCACTCCCTCTTTCTTGATTTATGCAGTCACACAGGAGTTTGCCCAGGCATGAAAACAGTGCACACCAACAGGCATTGACTTCTGCACTCAGTTCCACATTGAGGCGCCTAGCATCTTCGACCATGGCCATCTGTGTGTTGAAGGTGTCGATGCTTGTCTGACAGCCCGAGCAGTAGCCACTCCCTACGCCCCGAGTCCCACACCGTTGACATCTACTAGCCATCCTTCCACTACAGATATGTTTCTTCTCTGGTGTGGTATTTTCAGAGGGCACTATTTGACCGGAGTGAAAACACCCCCCCCCTCAATTCAAGGATTGGTGGCCACTTAAAATCATACACTGCCCTTCAACAAAAAATCAATAGATGTCTTAATGAGGTGGGCATACACTGTGGCTTGAGGCATTGTATCAGGGCCTATAACCTATTGTAAGAAGAAATGTATTTGTGGATTGGAAAAGAGACAAAGAGAACAGACATCATAATTATCTAATACTCTCAATAATAATCTGTGGAAAAGCCTGAACTGATCCTTTGAGATTGACACAGTGAATATATCTACAATTATTTCTTTAGTGGGCTAGCACTTAAGCTTGATTAGTTTCTACTCTCTCTCTAATAAAGTGGTGCTAAATGTTGTTGTGCTAAGTGAACATGGTAGATTGAGTTTTTTTTTTAATTTTTAAAAGTAAAAAAGTATAATCTTGATTGTTATTATTTTAAGGCCCTTAGTAAATTTTAATTTGTTGTAATTAAATCAGGAAACCTAAGAATCCCCAGCTTTCAACCTGAGCTGGGTGGAAAGAATATAAGAAGGTAGTCAGAGAAAAGTGTTTCTTTTTCGCTGACAATAGAAAACAATCTTTGCATACCTGACTGCAACAACATGTCAAAGTATTCAACTGCTCTCTTGATTTATGGAGTGCCTCTTGGCTATGAAAAAACCTATGCCATTCTTCGTAGCAAGTTGGAAGGAGCACTCAAAGAATACAAGAACCAGTACTCTGACCTTTGGGCCCTTGTCAAACTAGAAAGATTACTTTTTCTAGAATTAGAACGCGAGGCAAGACGAGTTGCAATGCCTGGAAGTATCCTCTCTCTCAATGGAAGTAAACGGCAGAAACTCAAAGAAGTGAAAAGAATAGTACCTTCTTTGTTTCATTTGTGCTCTTGGAAGGTCCGAAACGATGGCCACCACAAAGCTCTTCTGGCGAGCCTTCCAGCTGAAGTCAAACAAAGAATGGCAAAGGAAAAGTTTGTCAAGAAACTCTTTGAGTTCATCACAAAGCACAATTCGAATGACCCTTCACATGAAGCTCTGGTGTATGTGTTCCACGAAATTCTGTGGCTATTGATAGGTCTTGTTGTTCTTGAAGAAGAGGAGCCCTTCAGTTTCAAACGCAGTGATCTATCTTCAGGTGTAGTCACTCCAGGGATCATACGTTGCCCAACTCATTATGATGCTCCTTACCCTGAGTGTGCCTACTTCTTAGTCCTGGGAGGCAGATGTACAGAGAGCATGCCCCTTGTACTTAATGAACTAGAGGAGTGCCAATGTATGGTCCAAGAGGAAAGACCCTCATGGTGGGCACATGCACTACAGATCTTACAGATTGAAGAACCAAATGCAAGGCCCAGATTTCATCTGTGTGTTCACATTGACTAAACAATTAATGCACCATTCTTTAATATAACTTGTACTCCACCACTTATGTATATGGTTATGAAGTCTCTGTCTGTTTAGAAACCATACAAAAAGGGTTGTTCTGCAAATGATCATCAAGTTAGTAACAGCCATTCTCAGAAGGCAATGCCAGCAGCTCAGAGAAGAAAAGAAGAAAGATTTAAACAAGAATCAATGATGTCCCCCCATGAACAAATCATTTGTTATTTTGAGGCCTCCACAAAGAAGAGAGATGAGGAACAGGTGATACACCTACAAGGATCTTCATACAGATTATTTTATCACTTTTGTAAAGGCAACATATAAGAAAAGAAAGAGAGAGATGAAACATCTTGAAAGAGAAATATTATTACAAATGAATGGAGAGGAGTGGTTAAATGAACAAACCCCTTAAAAGTTTATTATTATTTTTATAAAAAGACCATTTGACTGTTTAAGCTCTTTCACTTTTCAGCAACATTGACCAAGTTAGGGCCTAAGCCTGTTATAGAATCAATCCATTTAACAATATGGCTTTGTTTCCACGACATTGCAAGCAGGCGCATCCCAGGGACTGCCATGGCTTATGGCCCATTGCAACACCTCCAAATGGCCTCCACATATAGCATAGGTACATGTCTGCTCATCCCAGGGACAGCCTTGGCTTCGCGCCCATTGCAACACCTCCAAATGGCCTCCTTCAGCAGCATAGGTACATGTCTGCTCATCCCAGGGACGGCCTTGACTTCAGCAGCCCACTTATCCCTGGATATAGTTGCCGCCTTGCCCATTGCAGCACTGCCAAATAACCATCAGAGGCAAGCACTGAAGTAAAACTTGTTGGACAAGATGCCGCCATCGGAGGCAGACATGTTTGCAGACAACATGCCAGATTGGTTGCAAGTGGATCATAAGTATATCTGCCAAAATTTCATTGGGGAGCACATCAAAGGCAAGATCTTCCAACATCGCTACTCTCAGGGCCATCTTCTTTGAACACTTCATTGCTACTTGTTTGAATCTTTCTTCTTTTCTTCTCTGGGCTGTCCGTCATTGCCTTCTTTGTCACAGTTGTGTTTGTGGGCACATTCTGGCTTCATCTCCATCTTCCCATTCTGAAGAATTTTTATTTTATTTTGTACCAATTCGACGAAATAATTCAGTTTAAATTACAAGAACGAAAACATTTCTTTGAAAAAATTTTTGACGATGACGAAATGACCTAAAATCCATGGCTTTGATTTGTCCACAGCCCATATTTTTATTATAACATTTTAACTCTCAAACATAAATGGAGAGGCCAACCACAATGACAATGGCCCCACAACCATGTCTGACACAAAACAACGCCAGTGCGCCATATGTGGAGAGCTCAAGCTTGCAGTGAGGATCTTCAGTTGTGGCCATGCCTTCTGCGAAGTATGCCTCCAAGGGATATCAGAAGGCGATGATTGTGAGGGAGACTTCATGGGATGGTCTTGCCCCACTTGCCTCTATAGTAAGGTCACCTCATTTTTGTCAATCCACAAACCTGCTGCATACGAAATGAAGCAAGAGATTGCTGCTGCGGGACCATTGCTGTGTTCCTGTAAGGAGAAGGCTGTTTCACATTGTTTGGACTGTGATGACTTTCACTGCCTGACTTGCAAGCAAGCCCACCAACGTATGAAAGCAACAAGAAACCACACCCAGATTGTGGATCTTGATCAACTCAAGCCAGAGTTGAAAAGTAAGACGAACCGGCTTACAAGGCTTTGTACGTTGCATGAAAGAAAGAAAGTAAAGTACCATTGTGAGGACTGTGACCAACTCATCTGTGGTGCCTGTGCAGTGCCCACCCATTGGCCTCACAACTTGATCTCACTCAAGGAAGCCTCTTTGAAGCATAAGGCTGCCATCAAGTCTCATCTGCATAGATTGCAATCATCCATCGAAGCTTTCTATGAGATGGGAAGTAAAGTGGGGAAGAGATCCAGGTTGGTGGAAGGGCAAATCAAGGAAGAGTTTGCAGAGTTGCAAAAGCAAATTGAAGTGAGACAGCTTGTGCTCTTGAGAGAAGTGGAAGCCCTCACTTCTCAGAAGATGCATTGCTTAAGTGAGGAGAGACAGAAATTGGAGAATGTCCAAGGAGAGATGGAGAAGTATTCCAAAGGGACGGAGGAATCAAATGAGGATGATCTTAAGTTCAAGTTGGCCAAGATACAAGTGGCTGAATTCCTAAGGCAACAACCACAATGGCTGGCCAGCAACGGTGATTGTTTTGAGTATCATTCGTGTGATTATGATAAGATACTCCAGCAAAGTACACAAGAAAAACAACAACAACAGAACAGGCTATCAAGAATGATTCAGAACCATGGAAGGATTGCGGTGCCAAGTGCTCCGCATTCAATAATTGAAGAGAAAGTGAAGCAAGCAAGATGTGGCCAAGTTGCATGTATGAAGGTGATTGTGAAGGATGGCCATGGAGAGAGGAAGTACACTGGAGGAGATCTCATCGAAGTAACCATTGCATCAACTCGTAATGCACATTCTGACGTTCATAATAAGATTGCAGTGCCAGTGAGAGATGAAAGGGATGGCAGTTATGTGGCAGAATGGAAGTGGCTGGAGAAAGGAGAGCACAAGATGGAGGTCTTCTTGAATGGCCAACAGATCTGTGGCAGTCCTTTTGTGATTCAATGTGTGGAAGGAAGAGATTACAGTACAGTGGATCATCCAAAGCTTGTATTTGGCTCAGAAGGGTCATCAAATGGTCAGTTCAGACATCCTGAGGGTGTGGCAGTGGACAACAAGGAGGGCCACATCATTGTTGCTGATACTGACAATCATCGTGTGCAAGTGTTCACTTGCAAGGGTCAATTTTTGTACGCATTCGGCTCCTATGGGTCATCAGATGGTCAGTTCCAATATCCCAGTCGTGTGGCAGTGGACAATAAGAACTGCAGCATCATTGTTACTGACCAAGGCAATCATCGTGTACAAGTGTTCACAAGCAATGGTCACTTTATGCATGCATTTGGCTCCTTTGGGTCATCCAATGGTCAGTTTAGACATCCTTCTGGCGTGGCAGTGAACAAGGAGGGCAACATCATCGTTGTGGACCAAGGCAACCTTCGTGTTCAAGTGTTCACCAACAAGGGCACCTTTCTTCACTCGTTTGGCTCAAGGGGATCATCAGATTGTCAGTTCGAAATGGCTGCAGATGTGGCGGTGAACAAGGAGGGCCACATCATCATCGCTGACAGTGAGAATGAGCGTCTTCAACAGCTCACATGCAAGGGCGGCTTTTTGGATGCATTCAAGTCATCATCGACAAGTCAGTATCAATCTCATGATGGTGTGGCAGTGGACAACAAGGAGGGCTACATCGTAGTCACTGAAAACGAGAGTCATTGTGTGCAGGTGTTAACGAGCAAGGGCGACTTTGTGCATGCATTTGGCTCCTATGGGTCATCCCAGGGTCAGTTTAAATACCCCTTCGGTGTGGCTGTGGACAAGGCAGGCAACATCATTGTTGCTGACTGCGGCAACCATCGTATTCAAGTGTTTTAATTGATAGAATGAGCAATATCAAATACGTTACATGGCACTGGCAGAGGGTAACACATCTTTGGGAGAAACAACAATATATATATATCAATAAAAGCACTTATTATGCCGAAACGAGTTTGAGACTGGTTGTAAACTACTTAATTTTTAGACATGGTGAATATTTAAATATTCAATTAATATATTTGATTTTAATTGGACATTAATTTTTCCTTTTGATTTTCAATTGGCCCTTTAATTATTTTTAAATTTTGATATGAGAAAAATATATCTTCACTTGATTTAATTTAACATGTAGCTCCGAATAAGAATGTTAATTTCACTTGCATAATAATTCTGAAGAAGAAAAGTGTGTCGCTTCACAAAAACACTTTTGTTTTGTTTTGTTTTGTTTAGAAGAAGCCTTTGCCTTTGTTGTTTGCTCCTCCCAAGGGATCAGAAAAGATGTCTAATGTCGGTGCTGCTGCCTTCTTCTTCCTCTCCAGCTCCTCCTCGGCCTCCTTCAACTGTCTCGCCTTCTTCTCTTCTCTTTCTCTCTTGCCCATAAGGGGATCACTGAACAGATCATTGTCATCGCTGCCACCAAGGCCGCCGCCCAACGAAGACCCCTTGGCTGCTGCTCCACCAAAGAGAGAAGAAGACGAAGAAGAAGAGGGACCATCAAAGAGGCCAAACTTGATTGACGAGGGTGGATCAGCTTTTTTCACAGGAGCCTTTGTAGAACCTAATGGCCACGTGTTCATCAAGCCACATACATACATACAAGAGAAGTAAGTAAAACAACATGTTGTAATTTAAAATTGTTTAAACAAAAAAGAAGAAAATGAATCTCTAGATTCATAGACTTTTGGAGGAATGATTGAAGGAAAGGTTACCAAAGCC
This sequence comes from Acanthamoeba divionensis, assembly GCA_000826405.1. Taxonomy (NCBI): domain Eukaryota; phylum Discosea; order Longamoebia; family Acanthamoebidae; genus Acanthamoeba; species Acanthamoeba divionensis. The sequence goes on along the minus strand of CDFI01100355.1, from coordinate 10,663 downwards.
ACCAAATAGGGAGGAGCTGTCGCCGTCGTCGCCGAATATCGAAGAGCTGCTGCCGCCGCCGCCGCCGCCGCCGCCGGATGACGCTGCAAAGCTGATGACAGGCGCGCTGTCTAGAACAGATTTGTTGCTGGACACCGAAGCCAAAAGATCGTCCGTGTTAAGCTTCGCCGCTGGTGGTGAGGCTACAGGCTTGTTGGTGCTGACAGACTTGGCTCCGTCCTGCATGCAAGAGAGCAGAGAGAAATGTGTATGGATTAGTCGAGAGAAACTGGAAAACACACACACACACTACACACACTACAGACAGAGACTCCAAGGTCAGGTCAATTATTATGCGTGGAGTGCGTACCTGGAATGCTGTTCTGTTCGTTCCGTTGGACACACTGCTGCTACTGCTCACGGCCTTCTCTCCTTCCTTTGCTTTCCCGTTTGAAACAGGTCTGCTGTCAAAAATGGAGCTCGAGGAAGCCGCAGTGCTAGTTGTACTGGTGGCCCCAGAGCTCTTCTTGGCCCTATGAGAAAGAAAGAGAACCAATACAATAAATTAAAATGGTGTGTTTGCTCACAACTTTGTTCAGCTGTTGCATAATTGAAGAAAAATATATTTTAGGTATTAATATGAGTGCAGTACCTTGAGGGAGGCCTTCTTCCTGCATTCATGGGCCTGGACTTGGTGGCATGGCTCAAGGGCACAACTGGCTTAGGCGGCTTTGCCTCATTGAACTCACTGGTCATGTCATGATGATACTTGGTTAGTGTGTGGAGAGAACAGATGCCACCATGTGCTGCAAAAAATGTTTACCTTGTGTGGATGCTGGCTCTATTGCTGCTGCTGCTGCCTGCTTGATCTTCCTCTTCGTCGTCAGAGAAGTCTGGCAGGTCGTCAGGAAGCACATCTAGGTCATCTGTTGGCACAACGTCCTTCTGCTGAGAAGGAGGCTTTGCCCCTGGCAGCATGCCCTTTACAATGGAATCACCTGTTGTGCGTGTGCGTGTTAATTGATCAGCAAGATTAAGAAAATGATGATAGTGTGAGATGGAATCCAATTCAATGTACATACCCAGAGCACCTTGCAAAGCTGCGATCTTAGAAGCAGCTCCTGTGTTTGTCCTTGGCCTCTGCTCCTCGGCTGGCTTATCACTTCCCTTATCTTGCAAAGCCTTGGTCTTGTCTGCAACAGAGGCCTTACGGATAGGGACTACATTGGTTGGCTTAACTTCTTCAGACACTCCCTTAGGTGCTGTTGAAGTTACACCCACACCAGCCCCTTTGGAGAACAGTGGGTCACTAAAGAGCCCTGCTGGCTCTTTCTTCACTTCTCTTTTAGCTGGGGCTTCTCTCGATGGTGCAAGAGAGGGCACATCAAATAGGCCAAGGTCATCTTTCTTGCCAGATTCCTTCTTAACAACAACAGGTGTTACATCATTTCCAAATAGATCAAGGCTGTCTTTCTTGGAAACAGCAGATGGTTCTGCTTTGGCAGTAGAAGACTGGGTGCTTCCATTCTCTCCGTCCTAAACATTTCAAAAATGAAGCCATGTTAGTAAAGTGGAAGGCAGGTTTCCTTTTTGTTTAGGTAAGGAGTCTTACTGCAGTCTTGGCAGGGGCTTTCTTTGTAGTTACAGTCTTTTGAGGTGAAGCCACATTTTCGGCATAGAGATCAGTACCAGGAGTATTACTAATAGCCTTCTTGGTACCTGCAGTGGTGGCTTGTGTTGAGTCAGTAAAAAAAGCGAGAGACCAACAGGGAGCGAAAGATACAAGCTTACTTTTTACAGGCGTCTTCTTGGTTGGTGTTTTTGCGGGAGCAGGGGCTGTTACGTCAGCAAACAGATCTTCGGGTGCGGGTTGAGCAGTGGCCTTAGTGGTTGATGTTGCCTTGGCAGGCACCTTTTTTGCTGCTGGTGTTGTAGCTTTGGCTGCGGCCGGAGGCGTCTGCTCTCCCGATGCTTGTGTTGGTGTCTGTGTTTTTGTTGCACCTCTGCCTGCAGGAACGGCTTTACCACCTCTGCCACGTGTTGCGGTTGTCCCACGGCCTCTTCCCCTTCCAGCAGGCTTTGCAGCTGGTTCTGTACATGAGATAACGTACGTAAGAGAGGCTGAAAAATGGAAATAGATCAAAATTGTACCTTTTTTCTGAGGTTGAGCCTCTTGATTCTCACTCTCCTTTGCGACAGTGGCTTTAGGTGCTGTTGCTGCTGCAGTTTGTTTTTTCTCAGTCCTGGCAGGGTCAGCAAAGAGGTCATTAACAGCGCTAGCCTTGGTACGGGAAGCAGCTTCTGCAGGAGGATTAGAGACTTCTTCCTTTGCTTCAGAAGAGAGAGCCTGGAGTAAAGAAGAAAAGTTTTAAACGGATGAGAGTTTTGACATGGGAACATGCGATTCCACAAGAAGCGAACCAGTTGTGTCTGTTGATTATTGGCTTTTCTAGCTGGTGGCGAGTCAGTTAGCCCACCAAGAGGATCGCCAACAGTCAAGGCTTTTTTGTAGGTGATACATATTTAGTGTGGATAATTAGCTAAAAGAAGGATCGTGCCTTTACCTTGTTTAGCAGGAGCAGGAGCTTCTTTCTTTTCTCGCGTTTTTGCAGGAGCCGAAGAAGAGGAGCCGAAGAATCCATTGTCGTCTTCAGAAGTTCCAAACAACCCAGAAGCAGCAGACGAGGTCTTCTTTGCCTGTCCAAAAGACGGGCCAGAATCGGGAGAACCAAACAGACCACCTACTGGGTCTTCTCCAAATATTCCTACAGATTTGGGTTGTGCTTTGTATACGAGTTAGTATTGAGAGAAAAAGGAGACCAGGAGGACAGAGACAGTTACCTTTTGGTTGTTGGCTTTCTGTCTTCTTGGGCGCTTGGCTACCACCAAACAGGTCACCACCAAGTCCATCATCTTCTCCAAAGAGACCTCCAGAAGAACTCACCAGGCTTTTAGCCACCTCAACTTTCTTCTCTTCCTTCCGCTCTACCTGCAGAGGAACAATAGGGGACGGAGAAAAATGAGAACACTTGATTGAAGAATTCTGAGGCCTTGAAGAGAACGAGGTAGGAGAATGACAAGGAGAACAAACCTTGGCTGGAGGTTGTGCTACTGGTTGTACAACTGGCTCCTTCTTTTCTTTCTTAGCAGAGGAAGTCGAAAGCCCTCCGAAGTCACCGAATAGAGAGTCTGCATTGTCCTTATCTGTTAGTCCATCGGGTTCGTCGAAAAGGCTCGAGCCAGCATTCTTCTGCGGAGTTTTTACAGCAGAAGCAGTAGGTGCTGCTGTTGCTCTCTTAGGCGCAGAACTGGTGAAAAAGGAACTTTCTTCCTCTTCCTCTTCATCACCACCAAAGAGAGCATTTGCTGTTTTCTTCTCTTCAATCTTTGGAGCACCTTTCTTAGGAGTGGTATCCTTTGGGGAAGGTTCTTTCTTTGAACTTGAGGCAGGGGAAGAGAAAAGGGATGAATCTTCTTCATTATCTTCCAACAGGGGATTTTTCGCAACCTGTTTGGAGACTGTAGCTTTAGGCTGCTGCTTAGCAGTCTCCTGTTTGGATGTTGAGGCCGTAGAAAAGAGGGAACCTCCTTCGTCCTCTTCATCATCGAGAAGCTTTGATTTGGTTGCTGGAGGTTTCTGTTTATCAGCAGAAATTGTGGGCTCTTGCTTCTTAGTTGACGATGCACCAAATGAAGCAAATAGAGAATCGGAGGATTCATCATCCAGGCCATCAAATAAGCTACCACCTGTCAGACCAGATAAATTAGTTTTCAAATAGATGCAGGATAAAGTGTCTTTATACAGTGGGCGTACCTCCAAGAAGGCTGCTCTTCTTGGAATCAGTTTTACCAGCGGCGGGGGCTGACTTCTTGGGAGCTGCAGTCGAGAATAGACCACCACCATCATCATCCTCTTCGTCACCAATGCTGCCAAATAAACCACCTCCTTCAATAAGGAAAAGGGAGACATGAGCGATACTAATATTTGGCAAAAAGATGTCACGAAGAGTATAAAGTTATCTATACCAGCTGACTTCTTTTCTTGTTTTGGTGGTTCCTGTTGCTTGGCCGTTTCTTTCTTTCTGGCAGGAACGGGCGACTCTCCAAACAGAGCTGATCCGTTTTCGCTTGCTGCAAAGAGTCCTGCAGCTGCAGATTGGTCTGCTTTTTTGTTCTCCACAACTGGTTCCTTTTTTTCATTTCGTTTGTTCAAAGCAGCAGCGACCTGCGGTAATGGCAAACAGAAACAGAATTAAAAGTGAGCGCGTTGACACCATGGACAGCTAATAGATCATTCTTACATCTCTTGCTTTCTTTTCCTTGTCAGTCATTGCTTTCTTGCTGCTAGTTCTGCTTCTTCTTCCATCTCTTTTCTTTGTGCTGCCTGACCGGCTTCTCCTGCCACTGTTCGATCGGCTTCTCCTGCCACTGCTTGAACCTGTATTGTGTCACATGTGATAATCAGTACCAGAGCTAAGTTATGCGTCTGAAAAGAAATTGCGAAATCTAATTCTTCGGAGTATGCTCTCACACACAAACTTTTACATACCTAAACTATCCTCATCGTCAGAACCGAACATGCCACCAGAGGATTTCTTTTCCACTCCTTTTTCTGACTTGCTCTTGGAAGGTGACACAGCATTATCGTCGTCATCTCCTAAGAAACTAGAAACAGCTGCTTTGTTTGATGTGCCTTTTTGTTTCTTTGCACCTATTTGAAAGTACTTAGGGTTAATATAAACAAATCCATGATGGGATAGTGCAACAAAAATCGTACCAGGATCTCCAAAGAGGCCATCAGATACGTCATCGTCATCCCCATCCAAAATGCCAGCAAAGATGTCCCCGGCCTTATTGTTGGGCTTCTTGGAACTGACTCCCTTCTTTGTATCTGCCCCTTTCTTTTTGGTGCTCTGACAAACCAAAACAGTGAGAAATAATGCAAATGAAAAGAAAAGCAGCAGTTTCGAGAGTACTTACATCCCCCACACCGCCGAAGAGTCCGTCTTCTTCATCACCGTCGTCAAGGAAGGAAGAGAATATACCTCCCTCTTTGCTTTTCTTTTTGTCTTCGACCTTCTTCCCTTTCTTGTCATCTTTGAACATGCCCTCTTTATTTTCATCTTCATCCTGCAAACAATCAAGTGAGCATGAAAGGGGATCTTATTTCTTCATTGACTAGTAATAGAAGGTCTCTGCAGCAAGTTGCCCTTACCTCATTCTTCCAGTCACTGTCATCGCTCTGTTCCTCCTGTTTGGCCCTCTCCTCTTCTTCCTGTTGCTTCTTTTTTCTCTCTTTTCTCTTATCACCCAAAGCATTTGGCAGCTCGCCGTGTGCATTTCTCAGCAACGCCTTTGCGATCGCACCTTGCAAAGCCTTTTTCTTTCTTTCCTCTTCTGTAAGCTCATCATCTTCTTCCTCTTCCTCTTCCGATTGTTTTTCCTCTTCTTTCTGTTCGTTTTTGTGTTTCTTCTCCTTTCCTTGTTTCTTTTCCTTTTTTTCTGGATCACCAAATATGTCATTTTCATCGCTGTTGTCTGAATCACCAAATATGTCATCTTCTTCAGACTCTGAATCGGATTTATGTGACCGTCCAACCATTGCCTCTCTAGTGTGTTCTCTGCTATCTCCGTCTTGTAGCTCGGTCCTTTCTCTGTGCGAAACGAAAGAGAAAAAAGATTCAGAAAGATAAGCGCAATAAAATGAACTTCTCATCCACTTAAAACGTTCGCTCCATCTGGCTCTCATTTATACCTATCAGTTTCTTCTTCTCCTCTATCATGCTCATCTTCTGTGTTGTCTGAACTGTCTTGTTCATCCTCTTCGTCACTAACGACGGAATCCTCATCTGAATATTCTTCGGATATTTCATCTATAAAACAAGTTATTGTTATTACTGGATAGACAAAACAAGAAAGTCTGGTTAATAAAGCAAACAATACCATCAGAGAGTACAAAGAGGCCGCAGTAGTCGTCCTGATGAAACTCCACAGTGCCAATCACGTATGGCAGCGGAGTACGGGAGTATATGTCCTATTCCAAGCGGCCCAGATTGCAATAGTAAAAAGCAAAGATCAGAAAAAATATAAAGGACGTGTATAGTAAATGAACTTGAACCTCGTATTGTGGTCCACTTTGTTCAGTCGTCTCTGCAGCTGCCTGACCATCTTGCCCTAAGCAACACCAATGAAGATCATATGAGATATATTTCATAACTGTTGCAATTCTTGTGCACATATGTTATTTGGGAAATAGAATCAATTTTACCTTCAGTTTCTTCCATGGATTCCGGTACGGGGGGCTTGGCTGGGGTGGCCAGTGATGACAGTTTCAGTGCCTGCAAACCGTTTGCTAAGAGAGCAAAGAAAGGGAGAGCCAAACAGAGAGTGAATAATTATCAAGAAAGAAATTATTGCTATCTTGTATCATACCGATAGCATCAAGGTATTTGGGCATCAGCTTTTGTTCTATCTGCTCACTAGTCATTTCTTCAGCTTTTACTTCTTCAACCTTCTGCTCATTGCCTCCAAATTCATCTTCACCAGCATCATACACACGCTAAAAAGTAAAATGAGATTAGTACATGTTTTACTCTTCGGTTTCCAATGCTGCCCTCCTTGCTTTTCATTCATTCATTCATGAAGAATACGCAGTTGCATATGTTCGTGGTAATAACATACATTCTCAATATACTGTGAGTTGGCAAGAAGCAGGAATTCGTTGAATGTGTTGTGAAGCTTCACGTCCGTAGCCTTTGTGGCAGTGACAAGGCTGTCCACCTCTGCCTCCACCTCTTTAGTTTTTGCAATCAGATTGCTTGAAAACTGCTTCAAGTAATTGAGCATCTACCGATTTGTTGTTTGGCAGTTTGAAAGAACGTTTTAAGGGAGGACATGGTTGTAAATATAAAGAGGAGGGGGGGGGGCAAGGAACAGGTCCTCACTTAAGTGTGGCACAAAGGAACTGTACTCACCCCAGCATCAGCTGCAAGCGTCCAGTCTTCCTCATCTCTGAGTTCTTTCAAAGTCCATGGTCGCTCCCATTTCTTCAAACCTGAGGATGCAGAAGGGGCCTGGGCTGCAGCAGCGGGAGCTGCATGACTAGTTGAAGGGGGAGGCACATTGGGGCCAGGTGGGGGCGGGGGCAGAGCCCTGGAGTCATCAGGTTGTTCGGCGTAGCTGTACTCACGTCCATAGCCCTGATCCTCTCCATACTCGTAGCCAGTACTGTTGTATTCATAGTCTAACATTTTTGTAGCAATAACAAACCAATCGCAGAGGTTTCAAAAAAAAAAGAAAAGAAATTTGGGGCCTTAAATCCTTCTTTGTGGAGAGGAAACAACGTGCAGCCTTGCGCCTTGACTCTTGTTTGCACCCTGTGGGGTAAGGGGCAAGAGATTCGTCGAATCAAAACCCTTGGTAATGAATATAACTTCTTCAAAAAAGATGGCGTTCTTGTGCGCTCAGTGGGGGGGGGGACCACATCGGACGTGCAGAAAGATTGCTAGCAGTTTCCGTTATTTAAGGAGGCGATTATTGGAAGCAAAAACAAAGAAAGAAAACTTTTTAACTCTTTTTCCAGAGCCTCCTTAAGGCCGCATTGAGGGAATGGTTAATTGGTGGGAACTATCATTTTGTCTCAGTCATTTCAAGATTAACAGAAACAACAACAATTCTGCATAGATCCAGAAAAATCTGGAAACTCAGAGAAAGCCGCAGAAACCAAACCGCTTCGTTTTCCTTATTTAGATCATATCTCCGCGCATCTGAGGGAATAATTCTTATAATTTAGGCCGATTGGTCTTAGTCACGGAAGTTCTAATTCCGAGAACGGAGTTTTTTAACCAATTAAAATCATTTTTGAAATCAAATGTTGATTTTTATTGGAGGCGATTTTCCAAGGTCCGAAGTGTTCGCTACTGTTTCTGATGATCGTTCGTTCATCAGCAGTGGACTGCCTTCAAGGAAGGAGCAAACTACGACGTGTTCGTGGTTGTCATCGCTCTTCTCATGTTAACTCTTCAATTTCATCTTCTAACAAGTTCCATTCAAGAACAAGCGCTGCCTACTGAGAGTATGGCTGGAAGCGTCGAGAACAAACAGCAACATGCCAGGCAGAAGGAATTTCCAGCCTCACCACCTACAGGAAGGAATGTATCTGCCTTCGTGGCAAGGCAGCCAAGCCGAACTATGGCCTTTGTGGCTGCGCTCACACAGCTGCAGCACAAGAGGCTCCAGGGGGACCTCGTGGGAGAAGAGAAACAGGAACAGGAAGACACGCTCAAGATAATCACAGACAACAGAAAGCTTACATTAAGGTCCTGTGGCCGTATCCAGGAGGTCCTATGGGCAGACATTTGGGCTGTAGTGGTATGGAACATGAAATCTATCTTTTTTCCCTTGTTTCCTTCCCCTTCTTACTTTCTTCTTTCTATGCCTCATCTCAATAGGCCATATCTAGATCTCAGAGCCCTCCGTATAGCGATTTGTCATGGCTGTTCTTCCACAAGAGAGATGAGAACAACAAGCCACTTCTTTCACATAGACCTCTGAGGATAGTGATGGACGATGATGTGTGTGGACACACACAGCTCATGGATAGGCTCTTCCAACTGTCTGGATTCGACTATGAACGCTTCTGTCGCTTCATCACTTGTCCTGGCAATCACATCTGCGTGGTATGGCGAGCCCCAGACTCCAAGGACTTGCTTCCAATGACTTCATTCTGACACCAACACAACACCTCAACCAAGAGATGGGCAACGCCTCCTTCCTCCACCTATGTGGAATTTTGATTTACTCGTGGCGGCCTTTCCTCTCTCTTCAATTCACACTTCACTTCCACAGCCATGATATGGCATCATCACAACCATCACCATCAACTCCAAGGCACAGACACAGATATCCCCCTTTGACACCTGCCTGCATCCTCACGAAGAGCACACGACACGGCACACAAGAGCATCATGTTTATAGCTGTTTATTTATGTATCTATCTATCTATCTATGTATCTATTATATTATTATGTATTTGTATACCAACCTCCTCCAGAGAGAACGTTTGATCTGATTCTTATTTGTACAGGTGGATACCACCCCCGCCACCGCCACGTATTTATTATTTCCTCTCACTAAAGAGATGTAAACAATTCAAAGAAATAAATAAAAGTAAGAAACAATTAGCAGAGAGGAATTAGAATGGGTTAACTTACGGTCCAGAGTATCCACAGAGGACAGCAGACAGCAGCTCATCTAAGGGTGCAGTGGTGAAGAGGGTAGCCGGATAGACCGAAGATCCCCAGCGTGGATGGGAAATGACAGCGCAACCAGCCACCTGTGTGTGTGTGTGAGAGAGAGAGAGAGAGAGCAGTTGAGTCACACATGTGGAGCTGTAACAATGACCACTGCTGATTGTTGTTGCCAACAATTTGGCAAAAGAGGGTTTTCAGCCATTCTGTTGCTTTCAAATTCCTTACGCTGTACAGATGTTTATTCTCTGTGCAAGAGGAAAGGACAGGGAAGTTAAAGTACCTGCAGTTTTTCATATTTGAGGAGCATCTCTATGCCCTCAATATCAGAGTAGCCCATGCCACCTGACGTTCCTATGACCTAAACTCAAAATACAACAATCAGTTAGTTCTTCTATTACAGTGTGGCTGTTACATGTGAGATGGGTGGCGAGGGAGAGAGAGAGAGAGAACAACAACAACAATAACAACGTACAGGATAGCCGCTGCAGGGGTCAGACATATCAGCCCAAAAGCCCTTTTGCTGCAAGGTACTGCACACTGCCTTGCCCCACACCAAAAACTACAACAGCCACAATGTAAGCAAGCAGAGCAAGAGAAGAACGAGAGAGAGGGGGGGGCTGCGTGTGTGTGTGTGTGTGTCAGAGAGAGAGAACCTTCTCAAGTGCAAGGTCTTTTGCTGTTGCACTTTCTTCTCCCCAAGAAGTCATGTCACAGTGAATTTGCTGGAATGTTACCACCACGTTCACTTGAGTGCCTCCAGTTTTTGGCATCTCGGGAAAGATTTGTTTCTACTGTGTGATGTGGGGAGAGTAAGTAAAAATCATTAATTAGATGTTGTGAACAAAAGATCTCATCTGTAATTTGGCCAAAAAATGGAGGAAATAGTTGAGATTTGTGGGTGGGAGGAGTTTAAAAGAAAGGTCAGACACGAACCAGTTCAAGAAGGAGTAGCATGGGGCATTTGTGTATGGTGAATTCAATGTCTTCACCTGGGCAGTGTGTGGGGCCGTAGAGTAAATTGGCCTTCTTCCTGCCAAGCCCCCTGGTGCAAGATCCTCCTTTAGGAGCCTCATCTGTCTGTGTTTGTTGCTGCCGTTGCTGCTGGTCGTCCATGACGTTGAAAGGGAGGAATCTGCACAATTGGAGGAAGATAGACAGTGCACAGGGGAATATTGTTGGGGGATGTGCTTGGCCTGACCAAAGGAACTTTAACTTTGCACTTTGCCACTGCAAAACAACAACCAGTGCAGCAACAAAGGCCCGACGCAGCCGCTGGACCTGCAAAGGTGATGATCAGTGGTGCTTCGGAGGATTTAGATTTGAAGGGCCAAATGATCCCAATCAATACACCATCAACTTTGCGTAATGGCGGAAGAGGAAGAGGAATGGAGGAAGAGGAAGAGGAAGAGGAATGGAGGAAGAGGAAGAGGAAG
>CDFI01100354.1:0-11067 GCA_000826405.1 Acanthamoeba divionensis | reverse complement strand
GAGTGGGCGAGGGAGAGGGCCCACAGGCGCAGGTATGAGGCTGTGTTGGAGATGGCGCCCAGAGCAAACTCGATGGTGTGGATGATCTGGTGGATGAACACCTCAGTGAATTCGAACTCTTCTTCATCCTCGTCCTCTTCCTCGAAGACCTCGTCGTGTTCTTGGAGGCTAATAAATGTGAATGTAATTAAATTAATTAAGCTACAGATGTAATACGAATGTATAAATTTGTTTTTGTTGTGGTAATGGTGCATGTATGTATGTACGTACCGTTTGTAACCGCGGTTGTGATCGCGTCTCAGGAGAAGAGGCTTAGGCAAGAGCATCCAAGGGACAGACACCACACAAATAAAGATCAAGAACCATTGAACGTACATCTGTTAATCCAAGATAGAGAGAAATGGACATGGTCAGCCTTGGTCGATTGAATAATAGTTTGTCGCATGTTTGTTTGTTTGTTTGTTATTAATTACCTGACCAGTGAAGAGATGGTCTTCGTCGGATAGGGAGAAAGGTTTGAGGAACATGTTGATCATCAGGTTGAGCAAACCGGGGGCAACTTTGGCCTCTGCGACAAAGTCGGTACTCCACTTTAAGAAAATCAGAAACACCATGTAGCCGAAGATTGACTAATGCATACAGAGAAAACGTTAATCGATGTAAATCCGCGTATGGAAATTTGTGTGTGTGTGTGTGTGTGAAAATCTGAAAAGAGGAACTTACGCCCATGAACAGCACTTGAGGGACAAACTCGAACCAAAGGTTATATGGCTTCTTGAAGTATACAGCATTGATTGAGCTAAGGCAAATACCAAACATCATCTGTTTACAATGAAGAAAAAGCTGCGAGTGAGCACAACATGCAAAGCAACAAAAAACCCATCTTTGCACAGGCATATTAGTGGCATGTACAGCAATAGGGTCAGAAATACCACTACGTGGGTTTTTCATAAGAAGATTGGATCTTCTTCATGTTAAAGGAATTGTTCGATTTTTGACATCATCCCCTCAGTGCCACTACACTCTTAAAAGGACCTTTGAGGGGGGATGAGTACCTGTGCAACACCGAATACGATGGAGAGTTTCATTTTGAGCGAGTTGTAATATGTCAGTTCGTTCTTTGCTCCTTTCCAGACGGGATCCACGCCAAACGGATATGCTACAGAAGGATGAGTCCACTCAGCAGTGTGCTAAGAGAGAGGAGAGAGAGACTTGTTAAGCAACTGTTTCTTTTGGTTGAAATACAAAAAAAATGCATTTAGAGATATCAGTATTTTAAGTGTTGTTTCAGTATAAATCAATTGAAACACGGAAAGATAACATCATTTGAGGAGAAGGTCCCATGAAAGAGATCTTCGCATAAAAGGGAGGTCTCTTACCTCTCCTTCGTGATAGACCCATCTGCTGCCGAAAATATCTAACGGAACTGCAAATATCTGTTTGGATGGGGAAGGAAGGTCAGCGATACGTTTGTCAAACGGATTCACTCTCGTTATAGAGGGCAGAAATCTACCTCATTATAGAGGGCACCACAATAAATGGCCGCAACTCCCATCAGCAACAACATGTAGCGACCATCAAAGCATGTTTGAAACATCTGTGCGGGTAAAAAAATTATATTAGCATTTGGGGTTATTGCAGTTTGGGTGGGGGGCGGGGTACCTCTTGCAATTTAACTTTGCCCAACTGCTCCTCCTTGATGCACATGTAGGCAGCAAAGAGAAAGAGGATAATACCGTGGCCGATATCACCAAACATCATGCCGAACAGAAATGGGAACGTCATTATGGTGAACACACCTATATACAACAAGGCAAGAAGAAACCGTAAGTAGACGTGCTAATAAGAAAGTGGTTGGCTTAGTGAAGCTTGATTAAACTTCGTTAACACTATACCAGGGTTGACTTCACGGTAGCGAGCCGTTCCGTATGCATCGACAATGGACTGGAAGGAAGAAGTAAATTTGTTGGTCCTGAAGAACGTAGGCGGTTGCTCTTTGGACCTAACAGTGTTCAGAATGGAGGGCACTAAGGCGCCGCTGCGCTCATTGGCACGCTTAAGAGCCTCTTGCACGTCATCTATTGAAGTCACTGGTACCCAACCTGTTGAGCAGACAACTAAATTAATTTTCCACGAAAGAGAAATCATTCGCAATGGTAAAGGGTAATGTGAGTCGATTCTGAATATTTCAGTGGTGGAACATGACACCAGCACCGAGAAAAACAGATTCGATTACGTTTATATACCCTACGATTTTGACACTCGTCCGAGTAAAAGTCTTCGGACAAGCAACACGGTAGGGATACAGCAACTAGAATATGTCTTGAGTGGAGGTGCAACGGTACCTTCAGCAATAAGACATTTGCGTCCGACGTCGTAGTTAAACATGTTCATTGTGTGGTAGATGGACTTCTCCTTGATTACTATGACCTTCCATTCTTCGATGTGCACAGCTAAATCCAACAGTAAGCGACGCCTGTGCTCCAGCGAACGCTCCAATACTACTTCAAGATCAGCCAAGCGGGTTTCCACCTATGGAATAGATAATAATTAAACTGAGGCCAATAGCATAACATTTCGAGCATCTCATGTACGACGATGTTCAGTTATTTCAAGGTTTGTTTCATCAAAATCAATTGAAACACGGAAATGTACATCATAACGTCCGTAAGATGAAACTGGACATATTGTGGTGATTGGGAATTTTTACCTGTTTCACCATCTCATGTCTCTCTTGAGAGGACTCTGGGCATGGGTACAAGTTGGCACCAAAGGATTCGCAGATCTTTTTAATCTTAGTCTCAGCCCTCTCTCCTTGGAAGAAGACGATGAACACGTACTTATCTGTAACAGCACCCTAATCGTAAAGAGAATTATAATTAGAAAAAAGGTAACGGTTGATTGATTAATTTAATTTGTTACAACTTCATCTTTAGCCATTTTTCACCGTAGAGAAAAACAGAAGTATTTAAGACAAATTTGTAAGAATTGTTATACCCTACGATTTGACACTCATCAAAAGTGAACGCTCTTGACAAGTAACACGGTAGGGAGAATGTGTATTGAGTGTTAGGGGTAAGTTCGTACAGTTTTTGGGTCTTCGATCTTTTCTTCTATGTGAGAGGTCTTCATGAACAAATTACCACGAGTAACTCTCCATAGGACACGTTCAAAGCTGTTCAACTTCTCGTGCTCGATAACACCTGTCACAAAACTATTATTCAAAGGAGAAAATACATTAGCACCGAATACACAATGACGACCCATGCTTTTAAAAAAGGTGTTGTGTTCAGTTATTTCAAGGTTTGTTTCATCAAAATCAATTGAAACACGGAAATGTACATCCCTACAAATGCCCAAACGAACCAAATTGTGAACGCGAGCACTTACCCTAATTTGATGGCACGGCGGTAGGTCATGGCGATGGCAGCTTCTTCGCCAAGAAGCGGGACCTCATCTTCGGGCTCTTCCGCGGTGCTGGCACTGTCGGACTTGAAGAAAAAGTTGTCTTTCTCCAGCACGTATCTGAGCTCCACAAGCTCATTATAGTTCTTCTTTAACATTTCTTGATTATTGTTCATTTGCAATAATTCCTTCTCGGCATCTTCAAATCTAGCCTGAGACGAGAAAATGAAAACGCTATTTTAGTAATTATAGCAAAATGTTGCCGGGGATTACAGAGATTTGTATGATCGCTCTAGTTTCTCTAAGTTGTATTTGTGGAACAACCCATAATAAACAGCATGACCAATTATTGTATCCCACGTATTGACACTCACCAAGAGTGGAAAAATTCAAGGCGAGCAACACGGTGGGAAATTATTAGAATGTAAATGTTGGTCTAAAAAAGTACCTCGAGTTCGTCCATTTCGGGGGCGATGGTTCTGTGTGAAGAGCCGAAGCGAAGACTATACATTTCAAGCTCCTCCTCGAAACTCTCCTTTGCTATCTCAGCTTCGAAGAAGCGTATCTTCCTTTCCATCTCGTCAGCTCTTTTGACCTCAGCAACAAAATTGCGCTGAAACAAATTCACATCCGGATTCAACTGTTAATAGAGAAAAAATTAGTTTAAAGTCCGTCAAACTCTTGGCATTCTGGAGCTCGTACATCTTTGAATTGGATGATGCCCAGCTCTCCAAGCTCGTCCACAGTGTCGTGGGCGGCCTCCAGCTGCATGAACAGCTGCACGAGCTGCATCTCCTCGGAGCGGAACAGCTCTCCCATTTTATTCTACGTGCTGTGCGTGTCACCATTCCGTAAAAATCTTTAAATTAGTGTTAATACGAACATAGGCCCAGAGGATAAAACTAGAAAAGCAACAAAGAAATATTGAACAGCAATAAACAACAGAATACGTACATCCAACACCTTGTATACAGTGCTCTATTCGCCAAACCAAGAGAGGGGCCGACGAAACGGCTTTGTGTGTGTAAGAGAGGAAGAGTAGTAATAAATAATAAGTAATGGAGGTGCCTGCGCTTGGTGTGGGGCATAGGTGGGGTGCGGCCCTTTGATAGAAGTAGCAGCTGATGCCGCAGGGATACCAATGTCCGCACAGCCTTCTTAAATGGAGGATCACGGGCCAATCAGAAAAGTGCTTTGATAGATCCAATAGGAAAGAGGAGGGGAGCAAGGAGAAAGAAGAAGAAAGGGAAAGGGAAAGGAAGGAAATAAGCAAACGATCAAAGTGGGTAGGGAAATGGCAAAGTAAAAAGCAAACAAACAGAACAAGTGTCCCAAGAGAAGGGAGAAGAGAACAGAAAAAGCGGAGATTGGAGAAGAAAGAAAGTGTGAGAGCAGAGAGAGCAGAGAGAGCAGAGAGAGAGCAGAGAGAGCAGAGCGGAAGGGAAGGAAGATAAGGAACTTTGATTTTGATTGGATGGCTCAGATGAGCCAACAGTCAGCAGCAAAAGGGAGAGTAGTTTATTGCTAAGGATGCATGTGAAGTAACACAGAACCGTTCACAAGAACCAAGAAATTCTTCTTGTTGCTTGACACATAGCGTAGCCGACCTTCTTCGTATGAAATCTCCTGAGAACTTGACCAACACATCGAACTTACTATCAGTCAGGAGCTTTTTTGATAGGGCTGTATTTCACTTCCATGGATCAACGAAGAGGGGGCTGGTTGTTGAATAAGGGCAAGAGACGGAAACAGGTTACCATGGCCAATATGATTATGTTTGTTTGGCTAGTAATCGCCTTCCTGCCCTTCTCTGCACATACTTCGCCCCTGAGTAACTCCAAACAAAGGGCTCAACTCAATTTGAGGGCCCTTCACAGCGATAACAGTTCACCACAGCTACATCCCTTCCAAAGGGCAATGACACAAAGCATCCTGAGAGGGGGAATAGTGATAGAGGAAGTTCTGCAGAATCCAGTGAATGGATCATCTGGCTTCGACACAGACCGCAACGGACAAGCTGACGCTGGAGACGGGTTCGTTGAACTGTACAACACAGCCAACACCCCCATAAATCTGGGCTTTCTGGAGCTATGGGAACAAAGCTACGGTCTTTGGTTCGCCTTTCCTGATGACGCTATATTGCCAGCCAGGCGCCATGCTGTGGTCCTGCTCAATATCCAGACCGGCGGTCGCCTTCCCCAAACTGAGTTTGAGGGGTTGGCCTTCAATGCAGCATTGGGAGAAGACAGCGCACAAGTGCTACTGAAGGGGTCTCAGAATATCTTACTTCTTGACCCCTTGGCAACTTCAGTCCCCTCATATGTGCAACTAACACTGAATGGTTCTTCGGAGATTGATCCAGGCTCTACCATAGTGGATTTTCCATCAGGGGCCACAAGGATTGGTGAAGTAGAGCTGTGGCCAGCTACAATGAGAGGTAGTTCGCTCACTCGTTCGGTACCTGGAGACTCCTCAGTAGTACCTCATCAATCTATCTCTTGGCGGGCGGCATCGCCAGGTGCCTCTGCAGATGACTTCTTCACAACCACTTCTTTCACTTCCTCCTCCACTTCTTCCTCTGGCTCTTCTTCGTCCACATCTGCTTCAAGTGCCTCACTTTCCTCCACAACATCACAAACCACTTTGTCGGGTACATATTCCCTGTTGGCGTGATCACAGATAATGTACGTTTCTCTCCATTCTAATTATCGTCTTCTCAGGTATAAGAGGGAGTGTCACCGGCAGCTCCTCCACCCAGTCGCTGACATCGTCAAGGACGAGCTCTCTTTCAGGGATTTCTTCGAGTGTGTCAGCCTCATCATCTGTGGGATCCAGCACCAGTGCCTCCACCAGTGGTTCCTCATCTTCTTCAACCTCTACTACAGCCTCCAGGACTTCGTCTTCCACTACTTTCACAAGTAAGATTCCTTCACTCTTTATTGTTTCTATAATTAAGTTAGTAATGTTTTCATCTGACAGGCGCTGTGTCTTCCCGTGCAACATCCACAACCAGCTTTTCAAGCACAAACGCAGCCATTGGGGGATCCTCATTCACAACCTCAGGCATCAGCAGCACGTCTCAAGCATCGATATCCTCTTCCTCTTCCTCCACTCTCTCAACCACTACCTCTTCTTCGGGCTCCACCAGCGGCACTCTATCAAGTTCTTCTAGCACCACGGATTCAACACTTTCTTCATCCAGTAGTTCATCTTCGGGATCTACAACGTCTTCAAGCGGTTCTTCATTTTCGTCTACTTCCTTGACGTCCCTAACCACAGCACAGACGACATCTTCGTCAACAGCTTCAACTTCAAGCTCAACACACTCCACCTCAACTACGAGTGATGCTTCCACGACCTCTACTCTGGGAAGCACCACATCTAGCTCCTTCTCCACCACTTCGAGCACGGAGGCAACAACAGCCTCCACTTTAGGTACAACCTCCAGCACAGAAGCAGCAACAACAGCAACAACAGCATCCTCATTTTCTACTACGGGGGCTACCGGGGCATCTATCTCCTCTTCTCAGGCTTCGACATCCACCTCAACTGCATCTACCACTGCGTCCACAACAATGTCCTTCTCTTCATCTACTGGAGCAACAGATGCCTCCACTACCTCTTCTGAAGCATCGACCACCACTTCGTCAGCATCTACCATTGCATCGACAACAGCGTCCACCTCATCCTCTGATGCTTCCACTTCCTCTTCAGATGTTTCGACTTCCACCACAACAGCTTCATCTACAGCAGCCAGTACGACTAGTACCGAATCATTGGACACCACTACCACCTCAGGTCAATCAAGCACCTTCTCCTCCTCTACAAGTGATATCAGTTCCACTACAAGTATTTCTACTTCCACGATGGCCAGTACTACCACAACAGGAGGGGAGGGTCCTGCTCTCTCTGACTGCTGTTATTCCAATGAAACACGCACTGGATGCTCAGATTTCATTGTTACGGATTGCGTGTGCAGCTTCAAAGCTGAGTGTTGTCTTGAAGAGTGGAACGAAACATGTGCAGCCATAGCAAGATCCCTCTGCAGCGGGGGTTGTGATGAGGAACCTCATGCTGTCCTTCAATTTATCAGAGATAATAAGCCTGATGTCAAGCTCGTTCTGGGGAATTCTTCTAATGGTGACACTGTTGGAACCTTGCTAGGGCCTGCTGAGGCCTCATTCCTGCTCTTGGCAATTTCAGAGGTGGTTTTTGATGGCTACCTGGTTACGTACCAAGTGGGGGAGATGAACTTCAGCGTAAGCTCTCACTTCGTTACTGATGATTCTAGTGGTGGCCTGGTTGGACAGTGGATCTACGATACATCTTTGGACACAGGTGCTTCATTGAGAGTAATAGTGTGGTACTTTGAGAAAGAAACAACTGTGTCTTTTAATGGTCCAAACAAATTCAGCCTCACCATACCTGGGGGTGCAGGCTACTGCAAGATCTCTTTGGAGATGACATGGCCCTTCTTGGTCCCAGAGAGCTCGTTGATGGTAACATGTCAACTAGACTTCCATCATGAGCTGTTAGTGAACAATACTCTTGTAAGAGTTCAAGGAATCACTGGAAGCCCTGACGCCTATAGGACTGAGTCCATCTTCACTAATGGGACCAGGATTGACTTCTCGGCGATGGAATTTGCTCTTGTGGAGACAGGAAGCAATGGACTCACAGTTCCAACCCCTGTCACAGCCTCTTTTGATACAAGCAAGAAATATCTCACTCTACTGTTTCCTCATTTTGCCCACAGACTGTACTATGATCCACACTTCACCATATCTACCTTCAGTGTCCCCTATGTGGAGGATTCAAGTGATGATTCTGAGGAAGGAGCTATTATTGGTGGAGTTATTGGTGGAGTGGGAGGTTTTCTACTTCTTTTGGTTCTCTTGATAGTGCTGGTAGGAGGTGGTTACTACTTCTATCAATCTTCTTCTGGAGGAGGAGGAGGACTCAGCTGTGGGGATGGCCTTGGGGACTGCATGTCAGATATGGGAGACTTTTGTGGAAACATCTTTGGTTCCAAGGACTCAGATGACGTATTCCACTGGGACAATGGAAAGGGAGAAGACGATGACAGCACCATCTCTGTCAATATTGAGTGATTGTTGAAAACCAAACCAAAACCCCTTTCTACTTTCTTCTTCACACTTCACCTTTTTTTCTTCTGTAAATCACCAACCAATCTTATTTATTGCTTTATCCTTACATTTCAAACAAAGTAAATTCTGTAATTTCAAAATAATGATGGTTGTTGCTGAGAAGGATGAGGATGAAACTATGTTTCATTGATGGCAAAGGTTGGCAACACGCCCTGGGCACTCAAGTGGACAGAACTGCACACATCATTTATGCACACACAAAAGGGAACAAACAGCTAGCATTTTTGTTCCAAACTTTTATCTTTCGTTTGTTACGATGACAGCAGGGCAGAGCTCATTTCAAAAGAAGTTGATGCAATGCAGAAGGCAGAATTTAGTTAAAATAACTAATCAAATCGCTGTGTGGCCAAAGTTATCACTGGTTTGGTAATGTTATGATGGACTACAGTCAGTCATCAATTCTTGGGGGCGTGGCGACGCGTGGCAGGGCCAGTTGCAGGTGCATAAAGTGTGGTGTTGCCTCTCGAGATTACTTCGCCTCCTTTGATTTTTCCCTCAATCTTGGTACTTTTCTGGACGGCACAGCATTCAAGGAGAAAGAATAAAAAAACAAACACCAAAACAAGGCCCACAACAAAAACACCACGTCCTAGCGAAAGCGGCGATCTTAAATAATTGTTAATCCAACCGAAAAGTGCTTCAGCCATCATTGCAGTGTGCACACTCTTACTTTACAAAACACGAGACAGAAGTATTTCAGCCGACAAAATATAATATAATATATATAATTAATATTTATACTAATTAACTATTTTCCGTACCAATAGAAAATCAAAAGGAAAATTATTGTCCAGTTAAAATCAAATAATGAAAATTGACATTATAATATAATATAAATAATTAATAAATAAGATTGGTGGACGAAAGCGGTGAAGAAGCAATTAGTTTTTTTTTTGAATAATATATAAAAAACAAAAAATGAAACAAGCTCTGGCTTTGAATCTCTTCTTGCTGCTGGTGAGCATAACACTGCCCATCAAGTGTGTGTGTGCAGCACAGGCGCAGCCATTAGACATTGCCAAATGGCAGGGCAAGACCGTCCTAATGATAGGGTAGGTGCCAACCATTTTTTTCTAATCCAACCCCCCACTGCCATTTTGATCTCTGCTCTTTGGACTTACCTTATGTCTGTTGGTTGATGCGCAAAGAGCCCACCCTGATGATATTGAAGCCTCTGCTGGTGGTCTGATCGGTCTGCTGACCTCACAAGGCACTCAAGTGCACTTTGCCATAGTCACCAACGGGTATGTGTGGCGCTCTCCTCGTGCTGTGCCCATAGAGAGAAAGGAGTAATTATTTTTTTTTGTGTGTGTTGTCACACTACACAGTGACAAAGGCTGTGCCAATGCGATGTGCCAGAACTGGGCCTCAGAGCACATTGCGTATGTGCGCACTGGCGAAGCCCTGGCCGCTGCCCAAGTGCTCGGAGTGGAGTCAGACCATGTCACCTTCCTTCACTACAGTGATGGCCTGGTCACCTCGTATCCATTCCCACAGGTTTCCTTCCATGCACTGATCATATAATGCCTGGGCCCCGCTCTAATTTATTAACACAAAAACCAGATCAAGATGGACCTTGTGGCAGTGATCAGGCGTGTGCAGCCACATGTGGTCATGAGCTGGTACCCTGAGCCCCGTTTCGAGCTGCTGCCTTCACAGGGATGGCAAGACCTTGGCTACCATCCTGATCACCAGGTGACACCTTTTTGCCACGTAGAGAGATATATCTTTGTTCAAGCTAATTGTTGTTGTGACCATCCCATTTGCTCACTTTACCAAAAGGGTGTGGGAAAGCTCGTCCTGGAGGCCCAGTTCGAGGCTGGTCTCACAAGGTTTTTGGCAAACGTTAACCAGGCCTGGCAAGTGGAAGAATTCTACATGTGGGACTTTGTCAAACCGTCCCACTACGTTGATATCAACACAACTTTGCAGCAAAAGGTCTGTTCCTCATGGATCCCTGGTGATGTCTCCCTTGTTCAATAACTAACCAACATGTTGTTTGTGTGTAGGTGCGTGCTTGGCAGGAGCACAAGACACAGTACCCTGATGCAGCAGCAGTGAAGCTGGCACTGACAGAGCTTGCACGTCGTGTGGCGTCTCTTACCAACCAGTCGGGTGTTCAGTATGCTGAGGGCTTCCTTGCCTTCTTCTGATGCTCTCATCCATCCATCCATCCAGCCCACTCAGCGCTCTCTTGAAAGCTGTGACTCAAAATCCTAATCAATGCAAAAAAACAACTATTTATTGCTTACAGTGAACAAGTTGAGGTGTCATCGTCGACTGATTACAAAGCCACCAAGAAGGATGTGCATGCTTGTTGCTCTTGGCTAGCCATATAGGGTAGTGAAGGTGAGATGAGAGAGAGAGAGAGAGAGAGACTCATGATCATCATATGAAGCCAGGCAGCGATTTGGCAGGGGTGGTAAAGACCCACGTGTTCTTACGCTTCACAGGCGCCAGCGAAGAGAAGAACTGTATATTATATTCCATACAT
>CDFI01100353.1:0-11053 GCA_000826405.1 Acanthamoeba divionensis | reverse complement strand
GAGTGGGCGAGGGAGAGGGCCCACAGGCGCAGGTATGAGGCTGTGTTGGAGATGGCGCCCAGAGCAAACTCGATGGTGTGGATGATCTGGTGGATGAACACCTCAGTGAATTCGAACTCTTCTTCATCCTCGTCCTCTTCCTCGAAGACCTCGTCGTGTTCTTGGAGGCTAATAAATGTGAATGTAATTAAATTAATTAAGCTACAGATGTAATACGAATGTATAAATTTGTTTTTGTTGTGGTAATGGTGCATGTATGTATGTACGTACCGTTTGTAACCGCGGTTGTGATCGCGTCTCAGGAGAAGAGGCTTAGGCAAGAGCATCCAAGGGACAGACACCACACAAATAAAGATCAAGAACCATTGAACGTACATCTGTTAATCCAAGATAGAGAGAAATGGACATGGTCAGCCTTGGTCGATTGAATAATAGTTTGTCGCATGTTTGTTTGTTTGTTTGTTATTAATTACCTGACCAGTGAAGAGATGGTCTTCGTCGGATAGGGAGAAAGGTTTGAGGAACATGTTGATCATCAGGTTGAGCAAACCGGGGGCAACTTTGGCCTCTGCGACAAAGTCGGTACTCCACTTTAAGAAAATCAGAAACACCATGTAGCCGAAGATTGACTAATGCATACAGAGAAAACGTTAATCGATGTAAATCCGCGTATGGAAATTTGTGTGTGTGTGTGTGTGTGAAAATCTGAAAAGAGGAACTTACGCCCATGAACAGCACTTGAGGGACAAACTCGAACCAAAGGTTATATGGCTTCTTGAAGTATACAGCATTGATTGAGCTAAGGCAAATACCAAACATCATCTGTTTACAATGAAGAAAAAGCTGCGAGTGAGCACAACATGCAAAGCAACAAAAAACCCATCTTTGCACAGGCATATTAGTGGCATGTACAGCAATAGGGTCAGAAATACCACTACGTGGGTTTTTCATAAGAAGATTGGATCTTCTTCATGTTAAAGGAATTGTTCGATTTTTGACATCATCCCCTCAGTGCCACTACACTCTTAAAAGGACCTTTGAGGGGGGATGAGTACCTGTGCAACACCGAATACGATGGAGAGTTTCATTTTGAGCGAGTTGTAATATGTCAGTTCGTTCTTTGCTCCTTTCCAGACGGGATCCACGCCAAACGGATATGCTACAGAAGGATGAGTCCACTCAGCAGTGTGCTAAGAGAGAGGAGAGAGAGACTTGTTAAGCAACTGTTTCTTTTGGTTGAAATACAAAAAAGAAAAATGCATTTAGAGATATCAGTATTTTAAAAGTGTTGTTTCAGTATAAATCAATTGAAACACGGAAAGATAACATCATTTGAGATCTTCGCATAAAAGGGAAGTCTCTTACCTCTCCTTCGTGATAGACCCATCTGCTGCCGAAAATATCTAACGGAACTGCAAATATCTGTTTGGATGGGGAAGGAAGGTCAGCGATACGTTTGTCAAACGGATTCACTCTCGTTATAGAGGGCAGAAATCTACCTCATTATAGAGGGCACCACAATAAATGGCCGCAACTCCCATCAGCAACAACATGTAGCGACCATCAAAGCATGTTTGAAACATCTGTGCGGGTAAAAAAATTATATTAGCATTTGGGGTTATTGCAGTTTGGGTGGGGGGCGGGGTACCTCTTGCAATTTAACTTTGCCCAACTGCTCCTCCTTGATGCACATGTAGGCAGCAAAGAGAAAGAGGATAATACCGTGGCCGATATCACCAAACATCATGCCGAACAGAAATGGGAACGTCATTATGGTGAACACACCTATATACAACAAGGCAAGAAGAAACCGTAAGTAGACGTGCTAATAAGAAAGTGGTTGGCTTAGTGAAGCTTGATTAAACTTCGTTAACACTATACCAGGGTTGACTTCACGGTAGCGAGCCGTTCCGTATGCATCGACAATGGACTGGAAGGAAGAAGTAAATTTGTTGGTCCTGAAGAACGTAGGCGGTTGCTCTTTGGACCTAACAGTGTTCAGAATGGAGGGCACTAAGGCGCCGCTGCGCTCATTGGCACGCTTAAGAGCCTCTTGCACGTCATCTATTGAAGTCACTGGTACCCAACCTGTTGAGCAGACAACTAAATTAATTTTCCACGAAAGAGAAATCATTCGCAATGGTAAAGGGTAATGTGAGTCGATTCTGAATATTTCAGTGGTGGAACATGACACCAGCACCGAGAAAAACAGATTCGATTACGTTTATATACCCTACGATTTTGACACTCGTCCGAGTAAAAGTCTTCGGACAAGCAACACGGTAGGGATACAGCAACTAGAATATGTCTTGAGTGGAGGTGCAACGGTACCTTCAGCAATAAGACATTTGCGTCCGACGTCGTAGTTAAACATGTTCATTGTGTGGTAGATGGACTTCTCCTTGATTACTATGACCTTCCATTCTTCGATGTGCACAGCTAAATCCAACAGTAAGCGACGCCTGTGCTCCAGCGAACGCTCCAATACTACTTCAAGATCAGCCAAGCGGGTTTCCACCTATGGAATAGATAATAATTAAACTGAGGCCAATAGCATAACATTTCGAGCATCTCATGTACGACGATGTTCAGTTATTTCAAGGTTTGTTTCATCAAAATCAATTGAAACACGGAAATGTACATCATAACGTCCGTAAGATGAAACTGGACATATTGTGGTGATTGGGAATTTTTACCTGTTTCACCATCTCATGTCTCTCTTGAGAGGACTCTGGGCATGGGTACAAGTTGGCACCAAAGGATTCGCAGATCTTTTTAATCTTAGTCTCAGCCCTCTCTCCTTGGAAGAAGACGATGAACACGTACTTATCTGTAACAGCACCCTAATCGTAAAGAGAATTATAATTAGAAAAAAGGTAACGGTTGATTGATTAATTTAATTTGTTACAACTTCATCTTTAGCCATTTTTCACCGTAGAGAAAAACAGAAGTATTTAAGACAAATTTGTAAGAATTGTTATACCCTACGATTTGACACTCATCAAAAGTGAACGCTCTTGACAAGTAACACGGTAGGGAGAATGTGTATTGAGTGTTAGGGGTAAGTTCGTACAGTTTTTGGGTCTTCGATCTTTTCTTCTATGTGAGAGGTCTTCATGAACAAATTACCACGAGTAACTCTCCATAGGACACGTTCAAAGCTGTTCAACTTCTCGTGCTCGATAACACCTGTCACAAAACTATTATTCAAAGGAGAAAATACATTAGCACCGAATACACAATGACGACCCATGCTTTTAAAAAAGGTGTTGTGTTCAGTTATTTCAAGGTTTGTTTCATCAAAATCAATTGAAACACGGAAATGTACATCCCTACAAATGCCCAAACGAACCAAATTGTGAACGCGAGCACTTACCCTAATTTGATGGCACGGCGGTAGGTCATGGCGATGGCAGCTTCTTCGCCAAGAAGCGGGACCTCATCTTCGGGCTCTTCCGCGGTGCTGGCACTGTCGGACTTGAAGAAAAAGTTGTCTTTCTCCAGCACGTATCTGAGCTCCACAAGCTCATTATAGTTCTTCTTTAACATTTCTTGATTATTGTTCATTTGCAATAATTCCTTCTCGGCATCTTCAAATCTAGCCTGAGACGAGAAAATGAAAACGCTATTTTAGTAATTATAGCAAAATGTTGCCGGGGATTACAGAGATTTGTATGATCGCTCTAGTTTCTCTAAGTTGTATTTGTGGAACAACCCATAATAAACAGCATGACCAATTATTGTATCCCACGTATTGACACTCACCAAGAGTGGAAAAATTCAAGGCGAGCAACACGGTGGGAAATTATTAGAATGTAAATGTTGGTCTAAAAAAGTACCTCGAGTTCGTCCATTTCGGGGGCGATGGTTCTGTGTGAAGAGCCGAAGCGAAGACTATACATTTCAAGCTCCTCCTCGAAACTCTCCTTTGCTATCTCAGCTTCGAAGAAGCGTATCTTCCTTTCCATCTCGTCAGCTCTTTTGACCTCAGCAACAAAATTGCGCTGAAACAAATTCACATCCGGATTCAACTGTTAATAGAGAAAAAATTAGTTTAAAGTCCGTCAAACTCTTGGCATTCTGGAGCTCGTACATCTTTGAATTGGATGATGCCCAGCTCTCCAAGCTCGTCCACAGTGTCGTGGGCGGCCTCCAGCTGCATGAACAGCTGCACGAGCTGCATCTCCTCGGAGCGGAACAGCTCTCCCATTTTATTCTACGTGCTGTGCGTGTCACCATTCCGTAAAAATCTTTAAATTAGTGTTAATACGAACATAGGCCCAGAGGATAAAACTAGAAAAGCAACAAAGAAATATTGAACAGCAATAAACAACAGAATACGTACATCCAACACCTTGTATACAGTGCTCTATTCGCCAAACCAAGAGAGGGGCCGACGAAACGGCTTTGTGTGTGTAAGAGAGGAAGAGTAGTAATAAATAATAAGTAATGGAGGTGCCTGCGCTTGGTGTGGGGCATAGGTGGGGTGCGGCCCTTTGATAGAAGTAGCAGCTGATGCCGCAGGGATACCAATGTCCGCACAGCCTTCTTAAATGGAGGATCACGGGCCAATCAGAAAAGTGCTTTGATAGATCCAATAGGAAAGAGGAGGGGAGCAAGGAGAAAGAAGAAGAAAGGGAAAGGGAAAGGAAGGAAATAAGCAAACGATCAAAGTGGGTAGGGAAATGGCAAAGTAAAAAGCAAACAAACA
This sequence comes from Acanthamoeba divionensis, assembly GCA_000826405.1. Classification (NCBI taxonomy): domain Eukaryota; phylum Discosea; order Longamoebia; family Acanthamoebidae; genus Acanthamoeba; species Acanthamoeba divionensis. Next base: position 6,342 of record CDFI01100353.1, on the reverse strand, counting down.
GAACAAGTGTCCCAAGAGAAGGGAGAAGAGAACAGAAAAAGCGGAGATTGGAGAAGAAAGAAAGTGTGAGAGCAGAGAGAGCAGAGAGAGCAGAGAGAGAGCAGAGAGAGCAGAGCGGAAGGGAAGGAAGATAAGGAACTTTGATTTTGATTGGATGGCTCAGATGAGCCAACAGTCAGCAGCAAAAGGGAGAGTAGTTTATTGCTAAGGATGCATGTGAAGTAACACAGAACCGTTCACAAGAACCAAGAAATTCTTCTTGTTGCTTGACACATAGCGTAGCCGACCTTCTTCGTATGAAATCTCCTGAGAACTTGACCAACACATCGAACTTACTATCAGTCAGGAGCTTTTTTGATAGGGCTGTATTTCACTTCCATGGATCAACGAAGAGGGGGCTGGTTGTTGAATAAGGGCAAGAGACGGAAACAGGTTACCATGGCCAATATGATTATGTTTGTTTGGCTAGTAATCGCCTTCCTGCCCTTCTCTGCACATACTTCGCCCCTGAGTAACTCCAAACAAAGGGCTCAACTCAATTTGAGGGCCCTTCACAGCGATAACAGTTCACCACAGCTACATCCCTTCCAAAGGGCAATGACACAAAGCATCCTGAGAGGGGGAATAGTGATAGAGGAAGTTCTGCAGAATCCAGTGAATGGATCATCTGGCTTCGACACAGACCGCAACGGACAAGCTGACGCTGGAGACGGGTTCGTTGAACTGTACAACACAGCCAACACCCCCATAAATCTGGGCTTTCTGGAGCTATGGGAACAAAGCTACGGTCTTTGGTTCGCCTTTCCTGATGACGCTATATTGCCAGCCAGGCGCCATGCTGTGGTCCTGCTCAATATCCAGACCGGCGGTCGCCTTCCCCAAACTGAGTTTGAGGGGTTGGCCTTCAATGCAGCATTGGGAGAAGACAGCGCACAAGTGCTACTGAAGGGGTCTCAGAATATCTTACTTCTTGACCCCTTGGCAACTTCAGTCCCCTCATATGTGCAACTAACACTGAATGGTTCTTCGGAGATTGATCCAGGCTCTACCATAGTGGATTTTCCATCAGGGGCCACAAGGATTGGTGAAGTAGAGCTGTGGCCAGCTACAATGAGAGGTAGTTCGCTCACTCGTTCGGTACCTGGAGACTCCTCAGTAGTACCTCATCAATCTATCTCTTGGCGGGCGGCATCGCCAGGTGCCTCTGCAGATGACTTCTTCACAACCACTTCTTTCACTTCCTCCTCCACTTCTTCCTCTGGCTCTTCTTCGTCCACATCTGCTTCAAGTGCCTCACTTTCCTCCACAACATCACAAACCACTTTGTCGGGTACATATTCCCTGTTGGCGTGATCACAGATAATGTACGTTTCTCTCCATTCTAATTATCGTCTTCTCAGGTATAAGAGGGAGTGTCACCGGCAGCTCCTCCACCCAGTCGCTGACATCGTCAAGGACGAGCTCTCTTTCAGGGATTTCTTCGAGTGTGTCAGCCTCATCATCTGTGGGATCCAGCACCAGTGCCTCCACCAGTGGTTCCTCATCTTCTTCAACCTCTACTACAGCCTCCAGGACTTCGTCTTCCACTACTTTCACAAGTAAGATTCCTTCACTCTTTATTGTTTCTATAATTAAGTTAGTAATGTTTTCATCTGACAGGCGCTGTGTCTTCCCGTGCAACATCCACAACCAGCTTTTCAAGCACAAACGCAGCCATTGGGGGATCCTCATTCACAACCTCAGGCATCAGCAGCACGTCTCAAGCATCGATATCCTCTTCCTCTTCCTCCACTCTCTCAACCACTACCTCTTCTTCGGGCTCCACCAGCGGCACTCTATCAAGTTCTTCTAGCACCACGGATTCAACACTTTCTTCATCCAGTAGTTCATCTTCGGGATCTACAACGTCTTCAAGCGGTTCTTCATTTTCGTCTACTTCCTTGACGTCCCTAACCACAGCACAGACGACATCTTCGTCAACAGCTTCAACTTCAAGCTCAACACACTCCACCTCAACTACGAGTGATGCTTCCACGACCTCTACTCTGGGAAGCACCACATCTAGCTCCTTCTCCACCACTTCGAGCACGGAGGCAACAACAGCCTCCACTTTAGGTACAACCTCCAGCACAGAAGCAGCAACAACAGCAACAACAGCATCCTCATTTTCTACTACGGGGGCTACCGGGGCATCTATCTCCTCTTCTCAGGCTTCGACATCCACCTCAACTGCATCTACCACTGCGTCCACAACAATGTCCTTCTCTTCATCTACTGGAGCAACAGATGCCTCCACTACCTCTTCTGAAGCATCGACCACCACTTCGTCAGCATCTACCATTGCATCGACAACAGCGTCCACCTCATCCTCTGATGCTTCCACTTCCTCTTCAGATGTTTCGACTTCCACCACAACAGCTTCATCTACAGCAGCCAGTACGACTAGTACCGAATCATTGGACACCACTACCACCTCAGGTCAATCAAGCACCTTCTCCTCCTCTACAAGTGATATCAGTTCCACTACAAGTATTTCTACTTCCACGATGGCCAGTACTACCACAACAGGAGGGGAGGGTCCTGCTCTCTCTGACTGCTGTTATTCCAATGAAACACGCACTGGATGCTCAGATTTCATTGTTACGGATTGCGTGTGCAGCTTCAAAGCTGAGTGTTGTCTTGAAGAGTGGAACGAAACATGTGCAGCCATAGCAAGATCCCTCTGCAGCGGGGGTTGTGATGAGGAACCTCATGCTGTCCTTCAATTTATCAGAGATAATAAGCCTGATGTCAAGCTCGTTCTGGGGAATTCTTCTAATGGTGACACTGTTGGAACCTTGCTAGGGCCTGCTGAGGCCTCATTCCTGCTCTTGGCAATTTCAGAGGTGGTTTTTGATGGCTACCTGGTTACGTACCAAGTGGGGGAGATGAACTTCAGCGTAAGCTCTCACTTCGTTACTGATGATTCTAGTGGTGGCCTGGTTGGACAGTGGATCTACGATACATCTTTGGACACAGGTGCTTCATTGAGAGTAATAGTGTGGTACTTTGAGAAAGAAACAACTGTGTCTTTTAATGGTCCAAACAAATTCAGCCTCACCATACCTGGGGGTGCAGGCTACTGCAAGATCTCTTTGGAGATGACATGGCCCTTCTTGGTCCCAGAGAGCTCGTTGATGGTAACATGTCAACTAGACTTCCATCATGAGCTGTTAGTGAACAATACTCTTGTAAGAGTTCAAGGAATCACTGGAAGCCCTGACGCCTATAGGACTGAGTCCATCTTCACTAATGGGACCAGGATTGACTTCTCGGCGATGGAATTTGCTCTTGTGGAGACAGGAAGCAATGGACTCACAGTTCCAACCCCTGTCACAGCCTCTTTTGATACAAGCAAGAAATATCTCACTCTACTGTTTCCTCATTTTGCCCACAGACTGTACTATGATCCACACTTCACCATATCTACCTTCAGTGTCCCCTATGTGGAGGATTCAAGTGATGATTCTGAGGAAGGAGCTATTATTGGTGGAGTTATTGGTGGAGTGGGAGGTTTTCTACTTCTTTTGGTTCTCTTGATAGTGCTGGTAGGAGGTGGTTACTACTTCTATCAATCTTCTTCTGGAGGAGGAGGAGGACTCAGCTGTGGGGATGGCCTTGGGGACTGCATGTCAGATATGGGAGACTTTTGTGGAAACATCTTTGGTTCCAAGGACTCAGATGACGTATTCCACTGGGACAATGGAAAGGGAGAAGACGATGACAGCACCATCTCTGTCAATATTGAGTGATTGTTGAAAACCAAACCAAAACCCCTTTCTACTTTCTTCTTCACACTTCACCTTTTTTTCTTCTGTAAATCACCAACCAATCTTATTTATTGCTTTATCCTTACATTTCAAACAAAGTAAATTCTGTAATTTCAAAATAATGATGGTTGTTGCTGAGAAGGATGAGGATGAAACTATGTTTCATTGATGGCAAAGGTTGGCAACACGCCCTGGGCACTCAAGTGGACAGAACTGCACACATCATTTATGCACACACAAAAGGGAACAAACAGCTAGCATTTTTGTTCCAAACTTTTATCTTTCGTTTGTTACGATGACAGCAGGGCAGAGCTCATTTCAAAAGAAGTTGATGCAATGCAGAAGGCAGAATTTAGTTAAAATAACTAATCAAATCGCTGTGTGGCCAAAGTTATCACTGGTTTGGTAATGTTATGATGGACTACAGTCAGTCATCAATTCTTGGGGGCGTGGCGACGCGTGGCAGGGCCAGTTGCAGGTGCATAAAGTGTGGTGTTGCCTCTCGAGATTACTTCGCCTCCTTTGATTTTTCCCTCAATCTTGGTACTTTTCTGGACGGCACAGCATTCAAGGAGAAAGAATAAAAAAACAAACACCAAAACAAGGCCCACAACAAAAACACCACGTCCTAGCGAAAGCGGCGATCTTAAATAATTGTTAATCCAACCGAAAAGTGCTTCAGCCATCATTGCAGTGTGCACACTCTTACTTTACAAAACACGAGACAGAAGTATTTCAGCCGACAAAATATAATATAATATATATAATTAATATTTATACTAATTAACTATTTTCCGTACCAATAGAAAATCAAAAGGAAAATTATTGTCCAGTTAAAATCAAATAATGAAAATTGACATTATAATATAATATAAATAATTAATAAATAAGATTGGTGGACGAAAGCGGTGAAGAAGCAATTAGTTTTTTTTTTGAATAATATATAAAAAACAAAAAATGAAACAAGCTCTGGCTTTGAATCTCTTCTTGCTGCTGGTGAGCATAACACTGCCCATCAAGTGTGTGTGTGCAGCACAGGCGCAGCCATTAGACATTGCCAAATGGCAGGGCAAGACCGTCCTAATGATAGGGTAGGTGCCAACCATTTTTTTCTAATCCAACCCCCCACTGCCATTTTGATCTCTGCTCTTTGGACTTACCTTATGTCTGTTGGTTGATGCGCAAAGAGCCCACCCTGATGATATTGAAGCCTCTGCTGGTGGTCTGATCGGTCTGCTGACCTCACAAGGCACTCAAGTGCACTTTGCCATAGTCACCAACGGGTATGTGTGGCGCTCTCCTCGTGCTGTGCCCATAGAGAGAAAGGAGTAATTATTTTTTTTTGTGTGTGTTGTCACACTACACAGTGACAAAGGCTGTGCCAATGCGATGTGCCAGAACTGGGCCTCAGAGCACATTGCGTATGTGCGCACTGGCGAAGCCCTGGCCGCTGCCCAAGTGCTCGGAGTGGAGTCAGACCATGTCACCTTCCTTCACTACAGTGATGGCCTGGTCACCTCGTATCCATTCCCACAGGTTTCCTTCCATGCACTGATCATATAATGCCTGGGCCCCGCTCTAATTTATTAACACAAAAACCAGATCAAGATGGACCTTGTGGCAGTGATCAGGCGTGTGCAGCCACATGTGGTCATGAGCTGGTACCCTGAGCCCCGTTTCGAGCTGCTGCCTTCACAGGGATGGCAAGACCTTGGCTACCATCCTGATCACCAGGTGACACCTTTTTGCCACGTAGAGAGATATATCTTTGTTCAAGCTAATTGTTGTTGTGACCATCCCATTTGCTCACTTTACCAAAAGGGTGTGGGAAAGCTCGTCCTGGAGGCCCAGTTCGAGGCTGGTCTCACAAGGTTTTTGGCAAACGTTAACCAGGCCTGGCAAGTGGAAGAATTCTACATGTGGGACTTTGTCAAACCGTCCCACTACGTTGATATCAACACAACTTTGCAGCAAAAGGTCTGTTCCTCATGGATCCCTGGTGATGTCTCCCTTGTTCAATAACTAACCAACATGTTGTTTGTGTGTAGGTGCGTGCTTGGCAGGAGCACAAGACACAGTACCCTGATGCAGCAGCAGTGAAGCTGGCACTGACAGAGCTTGCACGTCGTGTGGCGTCTCTTACCAACCAGTCGGGTGTTCAGTATGCTGAGGGCTTCCTTGCCTTCTTCTGATGCTCTCATCCATCCATCCATCCAGCCCACTCAGCGCTCTCTTGAAAGCTGTGACTCAAAATCCTAATCAATGCAAAAAAACAACTATTTATTGCTTACAGTGAACAAGTTGAGGTGTCATCGTCGACTGATTACAAAGCCACCAAGAAGGATGTGCATGCTTGTTGCTCTTGGCTAGCCATATAGGGTAGTGAAGGTGAGATGAGAGAGAGAGAGAGAGAGAGACTCATGATCATCATATGAAGCCAGGCAGCGATTTGGCAGGGGTGGTAAAGACCCACGTGTTCTTACGCTTCACAGGCGCCAGCGAAGAGAAGAACTGTATATTATATTCCATACAT
>CDFI01100345.1:0-14210 GCA_000826405.1 Acanthamoeba divionensis | reverse complement strand
GCGGATGTGTGGCCTCAAAGAGTAATAATCAACGTAACCAGCAAGGTAGGACAAAACTTGTTGCGCGGAAGGAAAGTCTGGCCAATTACTGGGCATTGGCCAGTCTTTATATTCTGTGGTTCTGCAAATACAAATATTTAGAACAATATAGTCATCATAGCACAATAAAGGTACTTCACTCCACTCTGCTCTCTCTCCAAGGACTAACCGTAATTCTCAGAAGCTCAGATCCAATACACTGCTCTCTCTGCTCTCTCATACACCACCACAGCACCACATATCATTGCAAGCAGAGCAACACATTACTTGCGGGAGGAGATTATGTGCACTGTTTCGTAGACACCATGCTTCCAGTTGCCTCCGATGTCTGAGTCCATCTCAATGACCTCAAAGGGGATGCCGTGCCTCTGTGTGTAACAGATTAAAGACAATAAATTGCAGGTCTTGTTCTGTGCACATCACAAGCATAATTACCTTGAGCGCAGCAGCTGTGCCCAACCCACAAAAGCCTGCACCAACCACTGCTATCTTTTCTGTTGTTGGAATGTCCGCTAATCTCACAAATCCTGATTTAGTGTTGTGTTAACAAACAAGGGGGAAAGGAAAGTGTACTGTGGTGGGCTAGCTCCGTATGATTCCATTCAAAATGGGATGGTCTGAGAAGGCATGGGTCGGCATCTTTCCACACGAGATAGTGCAAAATGAATAACAGCAGCACCAAACCAGCAGCAGAAAGAAATAACAGGCTGCTTAGTTCCATCCTCCGCTGCTGGTTTCCAGCACTGACAATTAGAAACCAAATAAATGAATACGGGCTTTGGCCATTTCCTTTTTATTGCTTGCTTGTTGAAGAACCTTTCTTTGGGTGTCTACGTGTCAAATCAATAATTCGTTGTGCTATGTCTGATTTGTGACTGGCTTTAAATAATGTGTAGACAATCCGTGGGTCTGCAAAGTTTGTGGCAGTAACACCACAATCCAAGAATTCTACGAATTGTTAATTCTAGTAAAACAATTGTTTTTCCTATAAATTAAATTCTGCGAGACACACCGTGGAGCAAGATGGAGGCTCGCGCTGCTCTCACTAAGGCGGGCTGGGTAGTGTTGGACAAAAAGACACCCTCAGGCAGAACCAATGTTGTCTATACCAGCCCTGAAGGCAAGACCTTTAGATCAAGACCCCAGATACTTTTGCATCTGGAGCAGCAAGCAAGTATTCTCTTTCCTTCCATAGTTGCAGAGCTTGAAGATTGAATTCATTAATTTTTTTGGCACTGCTCCACCCCCCCCCCACAAACAAAACCTCCATTGTGCTGCCTCTTGCGACCATCAACAGACCTTGATGAGAATCAGCAACTGCTGCTTAACTTCCTACGGCAGAATGTGAAGGTTAGATCTGCTGACAAGGGTACCAACAGGCTACAACAGACCTCGCTGACTTTTGGCCAAATGAAGGAAGAGGAAGACAAGAAAAGAAACGAAAAGAGACAGAAGAGGGAGGAAGACAAGAAACAGCACAAGAAGGAGAAAAAGATGAGGAGAAAGATTGAAAAACAAGAGAAAGCAGACAAAAAGAGCAAGCTTGATAAGAGAGGAAAAGAGAATGTAGAAGAGAGAAATCAGACACAGTGCTCAGAAGAAGTAGAGCCTCAATCAGCGGTAAAGAAAAGCAACAACAATGTTACAGAAACTGATGCAAGCAAAAAGCAACTCCAAATGCTTTCTATCTTGAGAAGGAAAAGCTTTGAATTGAAACAAAAGAATCTGGCCCAAAACGAAAACGAAACAAATCTGAGAAACACAGAAGTTGGTGAAGGCGCTGATGACCAAGTGCCGACTTTACTAGCACCACTCTCCAGGATCAACAATAGATCTAAACTATCCTTAAGCAAACGAAAGAGGGAGCCTGCTAATTCTGATACCTCTGTTTCTTTGGATAGCGCTTCCTTCTTGATTGCATCTACTACTACTCGTGAAGAGTTACAAGAAAATGATAAAAAGAGAAGTAAAGCTCAAATCGAAGAATCAGTGACCAGAGAAAGTAAGCACGAGGAATCAATAGAAGATGCACTCAAACAGATTCAAGCACTTGGAAGAGCTACAACTGATGGCAACCAGACGGTACCTACTATATGTATAGCCCATTCTCCTCAAATGGAAGAAGTCGAAAAAGATGATGAAGAAGAAGAAATGGACATTGTGAGCAACGGTGCAGAGATAAGTACTCACACGAGCCAACTAGACCCAAGGAATGTAGAGAATCAGCAGCAAAAACATGAAGAGCCGGAAGAGGTATGCAAGTTTAAACTTTGCAACAAGACATTGACTTAATTTTTAATACTATTTAACCTTTCAAGAGTTTTGCCTGGCCAAAAGTACAGTCTGAAGTGTTTAGCAATGACCTTGACAATGAGACCCTAAATGACCTATTGAATGGTTGTAGTTGCGACAGCTGTAAAGAACTTGCCTCCTGTTTGGAAAAATTCATTGTTATTATTGACCAAGAGGAAGACAAGGAGTTAGAGAGGACACGAGGAAAATACCTTGAGAATCGAAAAGTAAGAAGATTAAGGCAAAAAATTAGGGATCTTTTTGCAGTTCTTCCTCTGGAAACCTTTGATCACCTGTGGAAATATACTCGCTTAGAACCATCTCCAGACGAATGTACAAGGTATCATAAACACTGTACTGATACAAATTTAATGTATTATGTTAACTTTCCTGTTCTGTTCATACCTTCATGAATCCGGTTCTAGGCAGCATCAGCATTTGCTTCGTTATCTCATGCTGACCAGCTTCTTGAGTCTCTTCTCTTCAGATGTAGATTCCAATACCAGAAAATTGGCACATAGCTTATATGAAGAAGACATACTCGGTTATTTCACTTCCTCAAGCGAGCTTCTTATTCTCGTTGGCTTACATGTGTACTAATTTGCATCTTGTACAGATTTCCTTTCATTATTGGAACAAGCAACAGATGTATCTTTACCAAAGAAATTCCTGAACTGCCTGTCCCCATCTCAGTTGGCCAAAGTTTTTAATCACGACCCATCAGATTCTTTTCTCCAACTTTTCTCGTTTGTTGACCCAGAGAAGGTACACTTTTTGAATTTGTAACATTCTATATCGATGATAACTAACTATTTATGCCATAAGGAGAAAGCAATTATTCATTTGCGACGTTGGCTTTTGCAGTTTTTTTTGTGCTCTGAGGATATGAAGCTGTACAATTCATTAATTGAACTTTGGCCTTTGCTTCTTTTGCACTCATCCATTGAACAGTTGCTATGGTACTACGCTGAGATATCAGGTACAAATCTATTACTAGCATCGGCAGACAAGACGATGGAGCACTCAAAAAGAGCTATCTGGCATATCTCTGATCATGCCAGGCTCGCTTGTTCACTTACTCATTGAAATGATTTTTGTTCAGGCTACACAGGGACAGAGGTTGATAAATTAAAGCGCCCGTTTTTGAATAGTCTTACCGTGGCCCAAGTGAACGAGCTTTTGCTTCTTCCTGGTATTTATCTGTTCGTTGGTTCTATAATCAATTTCTTGTTTTTCTAACTGCCACTGCTCTTTCCAATCAAAGCAATGTATGAAATTGCAATGTCCTATCAAAAGCTTCCCTCACGCCGTGTCGATAGCCAAGAAGAGAGGAATATGTCCTCGTTACCACAAGTCCGCTATTGGATAAACCTTGAGCGTAGTCCCCTTACGCATCCTCTGGTCACTGATCTCTACAGATACTTAACACAACTGGAGTGTTGGCCCAGGTCAGGCAACACTGCTATCAATCTTCTACCGTAAATAAGAAAACTTAGCCCATTCTTTTCCTACCCAGGTTAGATGAGGTGAAGAGATGTAACAAATTTTCCATAGGTTTTCTTACTGCTCATCCCTGGTTGCATGTTAAAGAGCTACATAACGCATTGCCATACAGAAGCAACTCAACAACGAGCAGCTGCACCTTTCATTCCGAGATATATTTGCATCCTCGTGTCCCTTTCTATCCTTTGCACCACCTATTTGGCCACTGTGACGAGCCCCAGCAAGTGTTAATATTACTTCTGGCTGAAGAAGACCAGAAAACCACAACCTTCGCAAACAGCTTTAAGAAGTATTTGTTATCAACAGTTGGTGGACCTCAAGAACAGCAGCTGCTAGATACTGTTGTCACTCTGGATTCACAATTGTGGGAGAAGACATTTTCATTGTATTGCGACGAAAAAGATATGGTCAAGGATATTGCAGACACCGATCCCGTATCATTTACATTCCTGTGTGATAGAGTCTTAACTATTGTGCACATGGAAATGCGGAGAAGCTGTGGAGAATTTCGAGAAGAATGCAAACAGCCCAAAAGTACTCATCCCTTCTCAAAACACAAAGCACGATGCTTTGGATTCCTAATTCCCATCTATTTTACAGGTGCACAAAGTGCAGAGCAAAGACTTCGAGGCATTCATCTTCATAAATTTGAGGAAAAATTGAAATCAATAATGTTGAATAAGCTACTTAGCGTTCTCGACGAGAAAAGAATATCCTTTCTCCTCACTCTTCCTTCTCCTTCTCCCTCTCCCTCTCCTGCCTCAGTGGAGTTGCCCAGCAATGTACTTCAAGGTCTCAAATATCCACGGGCCGTTCTGCTGCAGTATTATTGTATGCATTTTCTACAGAACTCAGTTTATTGGAGACAGCTTCAACACCTCAGCTATGAAAATGTAAGTATCCTTCACTCTGACAACATCTTCCCTTAACAAAATATTGTTTTATTTAATTGCAGCTAGTCGAAGTTCTCAGAACACTGGGAAAGCAATATGGATTGCAGATCTATTCCCTTTCCGAGGGATTCAATATGAACTTTGCCGATTTACCTGCTGGTGTATGTTTCATTGCACAACAAATTATAACAAATCACATCTTCACCGAGATTGGCTACTCTCTTCAACAAGCCATTACAAAGGTATCTTTAAGTAACTTTCAAGAGAGCAAATTTTCTTTCTGATCAGCTAAACAGCTCTGTTTTCGGGCAGCATGATATGCTGCTTCGCACATTTTTGGATGCAACAAGCCAGATATCAGAGCAGCACAACCAAATCAAGAAACCAAATGTAGAGCAACAGCATCAAACAAATGGCCCTCAAATTTCTCCCTATCATTTTGTCCCAGGTTTCTGTTCAATACTAGCTTCCAGCATGGGACAAAAGTTATGCTCCAATTTTGTGAGATCTACCAACCTTATTTCTTCCCAATCGTCTCCTGTATCATCTTGTATAACCTTCACAATACGTAATGAGCCACACGACAGCTGCAACGAAAGCGAGTTGTCAGCCTATGTCTTCTCCCATCTGTGGATCTTTTCTCTGAACTATTACCAGCACTTGGCCAATGACAACAGTCACTACGAGCCTTCTCCACTGTTTCCCTTTGAACTTGGAGGTGGCATGCAAATGGATGAAGCCAGTGATTCTCCCGCCCTGGTGCTAGTGAATTCTTCTGATAAGGTTACCTCAACCAACTTCATCGTTATGTTTTCATATTTCCAAACAATTTATCCTTACGTTAAGTTGTCTGGAATTTGAATCGACAGGGTTTGGATGTTTTGATAGACTTGCTCTGCAATGCATGTGTTCAAATGCAGTACACAGTGGCCGCTGCAAGAAGTAACCCACAGTTCGTGGCCAATGATATTCACAACAAGTTGAATGCAAGACTTCTCTCCATACAACAGAAAACAAGCGAACTGTCTGTAGTCATAGAAGCCATATTTGATATCCTGCAGCTTCTTACGAAGAGAAGTACACCGCTGTCTTGTCTGAAGAAGCTAGGGTACGACCAACCAAATTCGCATTGTTACAGATGTATTGTTTCTGATTACTTGCTTTAATTTATTTTTAGTCGTGACAAGCTTAAGCAACATGGTATTAAGCTTCTCTTTGGAACTGAATCTTGTTTGACAAAACCTGTATTTACCATTGTTATAATATCAATCGGTATGTCTGCCCGTTTGTGCATTTGTTCACCAATTTTGACCACCTTAAATACACTAATAGAGGTAATGGGCTGTCTCTTGGAAGCCCAGAGCTACTTGCATGCGAGCTTCAAGGAAGCTCTTTTGTACACCTGCAACAAGATAGTTTCTTTTATGCATCGCTTTCTTAACGGGTGTCATGTTACCATAACTGGAGAACCAGGTATGTATCTGATCTGCTATACCGCTTAACAATTTGGTGAATTTTTGGTCTCAGTTTTTTCTTGTCCCTTTAACACAACCAGACGATGTTGGGTCGAGGGGTCAAGTCACAAAATGCATTCAAGGTTCTTTAGAGTTCATACTTCATCACTACCTCAGATTTATGAGAAGGGACTGTACGTAAATCTGATATAGCGTTCTAACGCAACATGCCTCACAGTTTTTTTTCAACCCCCAGTGGTAGATTTAGAAGCCCCAGATCCTAGCCATGCCGCTCTAACATCACGCCATTGTTTCTTCAAAGGTTAGTTTACCTTGTTTTGTTTTGTGGAACCATAATCAGGAAACATTTTGACTTGTTACTCAGAAATAGCTCCTTTGGCTCTTGACATCAACTTGTCTGTTGATAGTACATTTGATACGAACGCATCGTCCTCTACAGCAAATGAAATCCAAATAACAGAAGCAACGGAAACTGTATCTGCAGGTTTGTTCCGCTTGCCTCTTGTGGTGGCGATGTAGTATCTTGTAAACTGTTTTTGCTGGCTTAGCAATTGAGATAGAGAGCAGTTCTTCTCATATGCAGTTTAAGCATAGAAGAATGGATGTGTGTTTCTTTGCGCACATGCGTGGTGGCGAATCGCATACACCACAGTCAATGGTGCATGTGTATTATCTCGACGCAACAATTTGTAAACTTACGATCACTGCTTCCTTCACTCCAGCCACTATTGCTCATTTCATTCAATTTTTTTTTCAAACAACCTCTTTAGGCGATTCTAGAGACGATAACTTTATTTTCTCTATGGTGGTATTCGTCCTGGAAATGTTTAGTGCTGTTTCAGAGTCGAAACAGAATCCTGCCACAATTGCATCACATCACCTGGACTTTTTAAGTTCTTACCAGCAATTCTTCGAAGCTCTCCTTAGAAGACAAAACGTACTAGCACCATTCTACCTATAACTCTTAAATGTTTGCTCTTAGCTTTTGTCTCCTTTTCATCTTAGCAACCTGAGGTCACAGATGTACAGAGTATCAACTCTGTCTTTGAAATGTTTTGCTCTGTGTTGAAGTGCTGCCAAGGTCAAAAGAGAAACAAGCACCAATGGGCTTATAAAGCTCTTCTGACATTTGCTCTTCTTACAGAAAATTGTCCTCTTGTTGTCAATCAAATTGAGGTATCAATGCATTCCCATTCCTCTTTCTTTCTTTCTTTCTTTCTTGATACTGAAAACTATATAGTCCCCGACGAAGAATACTGTGGCGGATTTGCGGGGATATGTCGCTCTCCTGAGTGATACGCTTCAAAAATCTCCCTATAGAAGGCTCATAGCAACGTCCGTCCGAGCTATAGGCGCATTGGCCTATCATAAGTAAGTCTCTGCTCTCTGCTCTCTCTCACACACACGCATACACACAACCACGCACAACAAAGGTCCTCCCTGGCTGTGATCTTAGAGGCTGACCCTTTCGGCGAGTTAATGGGATTTTTACAGAACCACAGCAGCAACAACCTCAATAACGTAAGGTATTTATCATTTCATATTCTCTCGAGTCCAGCACGAATATAACTTTTAACAAACAATTGTTCTAACATTCTTCTTCAGAGCAAACTCTGCAATGGCTATATCTCTTTTGATTATGCACGCCAACGAGCCACCTGGTATTAAATCGCTCCAACCTTCCGTAAAGCCTCAATCGATTGTTAATTAATATCATATACTTTGTAGCATTGAACATGTTGCTAGAACTGTGCGACAAATATAGAGTAATGGAAACCCTTTTGGAGCATGGATTTCATCTTAGGTACAACAAGCAGGTGTCAGCCGTGACCACAAATGCTTTGGAGGTAATTAAGATAAGAAGGGGCAGTCCGAACCAGCTGTATTCACTAATCTTGTAATTGCTCCTTATAATAGGCAATTAGGCACCTGTTACCAAAGAACAGAAGGGCTTTTCTGCCACACCTCTTGCACCAACAGCACGGCTTCATCGCTTCCTTGGTGTATGAGCAACAATCTTTCTTTTTATTGTTGTCGCATGTAACTTTACACTTAACCTTGACCATGAAAACGCTGCAGGCACGACAATCTATTGCAGCATCTGCGCAAAGATAATGAGTGTTTGGATCATATCTGTTCCATCCTGCTCCTCATGGCCCACCCAAGGATTATGCCTCCTCAAAATGTACGTCTAAGCAGCATTTCTATGCTCTTGCTTGATTAGGTGTGAGAACGTTGTTAGCCGATTTGATGAAGACTAATCTGCACAATTGCTTTTTCTTTGTCATCATCATCAGATGGTGAATTGCTCCGGCTTGCTTACAATACTTGCGACCTTGTTGTCACTGCCCACAGCTTCTCTCATGGGTGTGCTACCAAAAATCATAGTAATTTTGCACAACCTGTGCACAGAGGACGTTGTACAACCTAAGCCTACAGGGAAAGGTATGATCATGTGCCATTGTTGCCTGCCCCACAACAAAATGACCAACACACCTTTTTTCTCACGTCATTCGTTGTCCAACAGCTGGGAGTAGCGTTTCGCCTGGCACCGTGTGGCTTCAGCGATTACACGCAAAGAAGATACACCAGAAGCTGACCGCTCTCCGTACCACAGTCCCAGACCCAAAGCTGAAAGATGATATTGCTGCACTGGAAAAGAGAATGACTGCTTCTGTTCAAATAAAGTGATATAGTACTGTATATCGCAGTTTCAATATAACAACAACAACAAAGGAAGGCCAAACAGTTTATCTGAACTGTTGTTTTATTGTGTTTCTTTAAGTGTCTTGTCATCTGCGCTTGTTCTTTCTTGTTGTTGATGTTGCAGAGACGCGCGCATCCCACTTTGAAACCAGAAGGCGACTGATGTCAGAATATGAGAAGGGCCGCGGGTAGGCTTTGAGACAGCCTCCACACCAGCCCCTGTAGCCCCACCAAATGCAACTGCAGTAGCCACACCTGAAAACGCCCCAACCATCTACACCCTGCAGAGGTGTTGATACTGTTGGTTGTAGGTTTTGGTTGGATTAGTGTATAGTTTGAAGAATGTTGGGCAAAGGAGAAGGGTTACATAGTTTTGTGAGATAGAGGCGCTTCCATCCTTTGTCCTGGGTAAGGCGAGAGTTCGACAGGTGGGATCGGTAGCTGACGTTGAAATGCTTCTTCATGAGCCCCTTGTACACGTGGTCATCACTGCTCACTTCATGCCACTGCTTACAAACCTGGAACATATATTAAGATAAGAAGATGGTCATCAACAACACAAGGGCATCATTTTGTGTTCAGATCGATTACGGCAAACATACCCTTGATACAGTGACCATGTCTTGAAAGTTGTCCAAAAAGAAACAAAATATGTACGCCACCAACTCATTTGGTAACTCTGCACACCCACACAGCACATTTTCTGACCATTAGCTGTGCAATATATTACACTTGACTTCACATGTATGAAGAGTGTTGTTTTGGGTGTTTGTGAGAGAGCTGCTCACCTGCAAAATGATTTGTATCGTCTCCTTTGAGTGTGCTATCTATTGGATCAAATGAATAGGAGGTTACAAAAGAGAGACTCACTCCATTTCATCACCATGATAATGCAAACCATGTGAAGCTGGGAGGAGAATTACAAAGTTGATTGAGTTGCTGTTGTGTGTTTATGTGCATAGATACTAGTGCGCTGAGTCTTTCTGCGTGTATTCCCTTGTTTTGTTTGGTGCTCTTGTTGTTCTTTGTGAAGCAAAGTGGTAGAGAAAGAGAAATCAGACAGTGAGAGAAGGGACGAGGGAGGAAAGTACCAACCTGCTTTCGTATCACTTCTAGATGTTCTTTTTCAGTTTCTTCATTACTGGCAGACTCCATTTCCTCCTCCATTTTATACACTCCCCTCTCGTCTGTAAATGTATGTACCCTATCTTCCACTCCCTGCTCCTCTAACAGTTCTTGCTCTTCCTCTAAAGTTTCTAGGCGGCTGCTGGTTGCTTCAATTCTCCAAAAATTCCAGTCATTCCACTTAACATCTTCATTCGATTCGTTGGTAGCTGTTGCATTCATTTTCTTTCCTTCTACTTTCTTTCTTTCCCGCTCTTCCTCCTCCTCACTTTCTCGCTTTAGCCTCGCCAGCGTTCCGCTTATCCCTAGTTCTTTCTTCCTCCTGTCTTCTTCATCTTTGCTCACATGTGTACTCCTGTCACTATTCTCTGGTTGTTTGGTATTGCACAGTTCACATACGTTGATATTCAGTGAGTTCCATGGATATGTGCAAAATTCACATGACCACTTGGCTTCTTCTTCTTCTGCTATGCCAGTGCCTAAAATCATTGGAAAGTGCATGTTTCAGCTAAGATGCATCTTATTCTGAATTGGACATTGGGAAATCGATATACACTACCTCTATCTTTTTTTGTTGCATTTGGAAGGGAATACTGCTTTACGACCAGAGCAACGGCTCGTATGGCTGCCTTAAACAGTTCTAGAGCAGCTTGGAGGTTTGCTGCATCCTATTATTAAAAAAATCAATAGATTAATAACAATTAATGTAAAAAAGTGCCATAAGAGCAGGATACCTGAAACCACTGGCTGCCTAAAAGTTCAAAAGCACGCTCTATATCTCTATACATTTTGTTCTGTGCTGAAAGACTTGTTGTGGGGTAGTATTGCACCACAAGGGCCTCCAGAAGAGCGCACGCCACCTTGTAGTCTCGCTCACGGATCAAGCTTTGGCTGAGTTCAAGCTGCTCATATTCCTGTCCAGAGCCATAGCGCATGTTGAAACAGAATGCAAAAACAAAGGGTGCCTAGCATGACATTTGGATTAAACTTAAATACCTTACTGGGAAGAAAGGTGTACGTGGCAGGCGTGTCATATGTATGTGATTCCTTAGAGGCACTAAAAAGAGGAGGCTTGGTGGGCGATTCATCCTTTTGGGCCCAACCATATGCGTTTCGCGCCCACCGCCTTTCGCCCACAACTTTTTCCAACTCATCCATTGCGGTCTTTGGCCTACGAGATCAGTTGAGGGAGAGTTCAGTACAGTGCACACTGCATTTCTGTGATTTGTCGAAAATGATGTCAAGGGGCTTACTGTTTATTCTCTTCATTTCTTGAGAATTGATTTGTGGGAGTGATCCAAGAGTGCCCCTGCCTTTGCCATTTCATCTTTTCAGCTTCCACAGAGATCTCTTCAAAGCTTTTCTTTGGCTTTAGCAGACATAAATGAGACAAGATTATTCTTTTGTCGTGGGTTGCCACATCCTTATGGTGGATTCAGGGGGATCTTGGTACCTGTGGTTGCTTCTGCAGATCTCTCTCACGCATTTGCTGTTCTCTTTCCTTCTGCCTTGCAATAATTCTCTGCAACCTGTCCGCCATGAGAGCAACTGCTGCCGTAGAGGTGCTTGCACCCGCCCACAGCAAATTTTTCTGTAAAAGAAAGAAGAAGAAATAGAGAGAGGAAGGATGAGGTTGCTCTGATGATGTCCCACAAGATTTCCTTTGTATGGTTTTTTTAACTTAAGAGTTTATTATTTGATTTACCCAAAGACCTAACCCTAACCCTAACCCTAACCCTGTCAATTGATTGAGGGTTTAAATGGTCGACACAATTCAATTTGGCGGAATGGGCAGCTGGCAATCTCATTTAACCAACCAATAAAAATTTGACTCTATATTAAATTTCATTTGGCCAATTAAAAATCAAAATTGGCCAACAGCAAATCATTTTAATGATCCAACCAAAAAAAATCAAAAATCAATCTGCCACAGCAGGATGAAGATTGACGTGTCTGCAAATATTGGCTAATGGTACCTTCTTCCTTTGCAACCACAAAGTGAAAGTACACAATCAAAAGAGGAACCAGAAGAGCTTGCAAGCTTCTTTGTCGTTGTGTTGCCAGTTGGTCAAGAGCCACAACATTTCCCCTTCTGGATTTTACTGCTGATCTTCAGAAAAAGATTAATTCAAATCTTAACACTGCGAGCAACATAAATTACAAATGCAAAACCAACCTTCCTCTGGCACAGAAACCTCTGTCATTGGAGACAGCAATCATGAAGACAGCTCCAAGCAGGAAAACAGTGACCAAATGAAGGCATCATTTGCAGCCTCCCCACCCCCAAGCCCCGAAGCCAAATCCAGATGGAAACTAAACCCCAGGGAGTTGTTGATGGCTTCCATGCCTGCCCATGCGGCTTCATTGCTCCAAGGCCTTTCATCCCCAGCCTCTCCGCCAACAGCAAAGAAAGAGAGAACCCGTAGACCAAAATCTCCTAGCAAATCAAGAGCAAGAGACCAATTGAGCAAGAGTACAAGTTCTTTAAACAAGATAGCCCAAAACAACTCGAACACCACCAAGCGTGCAGACAAGTAAGTCAGTCCCTCTTTCCCTTCCTCTAAAGTTGATCAATTATTAATTCTGCATTCTCTCTTTAATTGTGTGTGGCTGCATTGTTTCATGGTAAACCAAAAGTAGCAGAAATCTTTTTCAGGAGTCAGTTTCCACAGAAGTGGAGGCCACGGATGCACACTCAGATAAGGAGGAAGATTTTAGAGATTTAGAGAGGGTCATGGATTCCCTGTTGGAAAACTGCACTTTGGACTTGAACCCAGACAACGCCATGCTAGTGATTCGATCCCCTGCTAGTGGGAGTCGAGACCTTAGCGCTGATGGAGAACAAAATGAGGGAAGGGGATCAGAAGGTGATGGAGAGACCAAAGAATTGCAGTCAGAGTTGGAGAGAGAAAGGACATTCCAGGAACTGGAGGCCAAAGCCAAAAATGAACAAAGAGAAGGCGCCCAGAGCAAAGGAATTCTATTCAACTTCCGCGATCTCTGCAGCGTGAGTTTCATTTTTGCACTCTCTGTAACACCAAGAGAAGTGACACAAACTGATTTAATTTCACAACTATTAGGCTACGCCAGGCATATGTGGTGGAGGTGTGTTCCGTAGCGCGTGCTTGACACGTGGTGATGTACGCCCTGAAGGTACTTGCTCAACCAAAGTGGTGAACCTCATACAAATAGTGCCTAATGCTATCCCATACGTTATATGCAGATGTGCACAGAACGTTGACGTTTTTGAGGAAGGGTGTTGGCATTAAGACTATCATCGATTTGAGGGCAAAAGATGAGAAAAGCGCAGACAAACTGGACTGGATTGTAGAAAAAGTATGCATATATTCCATAACATGCAGAGAAACACAAATACTGACTCATCCTCTATTCATGCATGCAGGTGTTCCCCACAGTAAAAGAACTGCAGGTCACTGGCAACGATCAAGTAAAAAGATTTAATATATCTTTCATAAACAGGGATCTTAAGCTCAAGGGCTTGTTTTGGCCTTGCCCTCGTGCTACAAAGATTAAAATGATGAAAACTCTGTTCAAGAAGGATGAGATGACACAAATTTTTGCCAAGGATGTGCTCAATACTTTAGGCCTTGCAGGCATAAACAAGCTCATGCTCACTTATGCTGGCGATGAGATAGCAAGGGCACTGCGAGTTATTGGTGATCTTAGGAATCACCCCATCATGATCCATTGCGCTTCTGGTACGCCCCATTAACGCTGCATCCCCACTAATACAAGACAGTTGACAAGTGCTGCTTTCACCATCAACAATGCAGGTAAAGACAGGACGGGACTCATCTCTGCACTGGTTTTGTCTTGTTGTGGAGTTTCAGAGGAAATTATTGTCCAAAACTATGCTGACTCAGAGAAATTCCTATATCCTGTCATGGTATTCATGAATGTTCCTTGCTTCTCTTCCTGCTCATCTCATGCATTTTGCTTTTTAGGGTCGAATAAAGGAAGAAAATCAATCTAAGGGCCTTGATGCGAGCTTCGATGGAACCCCAAAGGAGGTCATGCTCGAAACTCTTCAGTATATAAAAACGAGATGGGGCTCCATGCCTCAATACTTTAACGAAATAGGATTTACTAGCGAGGAGCAGCAACAGCTGGCATCAGCCCTTGTACGATTAGCCTCTCTCTCTCTCTCTCTCTCTCT
>CDFI01100344.1:0-14243 GCA_000826405.1 Acanthamoeba divionensis | reverse complement strand
GCGGATGTGTGGCCTCAAAGAGTAATAATCAACGTAACCAGCAAGGTAGGACAAAACTTGTTGCGCGGAAGGAAAGTCTGGCCAATTACTGGGCATTGGCCAGTCTTTATATTCTGTGGTTCTGCAAATACAAATATTTAGAACAATATAGTCATCATAGCACAATAAAGGTACTTCACTCCACTCTGCTCTCTCTCCAAGGACTAACCGTAATTCTCAGAAGCTCAGATCCAATACACTGCTCTCTCTGCTCT
This sequence comes from Acanthamoeba divionensis, assembly GCA_000826405.1. Lineage (NCBI taxonomy): Eukaryota > Discosea > Longamoebia > Acanthamoebidae > Acanthamoeba > Acanthamoeba divionensis. Next base: position 13,989 of record CDFI01100344.1, on the reverse strand, counting down.
CTCATACACCACCACAGCACCACATATCATTGCAAGCAGAGCAACACATTACTTGCGGGAGGAGATTATGTGCACTGTTTCGTAGACACCATGCTTCCAGTTGCCTCCGATGTCTGAGTCCATCTCAATGACCTCAAAGGGGATGCCGTGCCTCTGTGTGTAACAGATTAAAGACAATAAATTGCAGGTCTTGTTCTGTGCACATCACAAGCATAATTACCTTGAGCGCAGCAGCTGTGCCCAACCCACAAAAGCCTGCACCAACCACTGCTATCTTTTCTGTTGTTGGAATGTCCGCTAATCTCACAAATCCTGATTTAGTGTTGTGTTAACAAACAAGGGGGAAAGGAAAGTGTACTGTGGTGGGCTAGCTCCGTATGATTCCATTCAAAATGGGATGGTCTGAGAAGGCATGGGTCGGCATCTTTCCACACGAGATAGTGCAAAATGAATAACAGCAGCACCAAACCAGCAGCAGAAAGAAATAACAGGCTGCTTAGTTCCATCCTCCGCTGCTGGTTTCCAGCACTGACAATTAGAAACCAAATAAATGAATACGGGCTTTGGCCATTTCCTTTTTATTGCTTGCTTGTTGAAGAACCTTTCTTTGGGTGTCTACGTGTCAAATCAATAATTCGTTGTGCTATGTCTGATTTGTGACTGGCTTTAAATAATGTGTAGACAATCCGTGGGTCTGCAAAGTTTGTGGCAGTAACACCACAATCCAAGAATTCTACGAATTGTTAATTCTAGTAAAACAATTGTTTTTCCTATAAATTAAATTCTGCGAGACACACCGTGGAGCAAGATGGAGGCTCGCGCTGCTCTCACTAAGGCGGGCTGGGTAGTGTTGGACAAAAAGACACCCTCAGGCAGAACCAATGTTGTCTATACCAGCCCTGAAGGCAAGACCTTTAGATCAAGACCCCAGATACTTTTGCATCTGGAGCAGCAAGCAAGTATTCTCTTTCCTTCCATAGTTGCAGAGCTTGAAGATTGAATTCATTAATTTTTTTGGCACTGCTCCACCCCCCCCCCACAAACAAAACCTCCATTGTGCTGCCTCTTGCGACCATCAACAGACCTTGATGAGAATCAGCAACTGCTGCTTAACTTCCTACGGCAGAATGTGAAGGTTAGATCTGCTGACAAGGGTACCAACAGGCTACAACAGACCTCGCTGACTTTTGGCCAAATGAAGGAAGAGGAAGACAAGAAAAGAAACGAAAAGAGACAGAAGAGGGAGGAAGACAAGAAACAGCACAAGAAGGAGAAAAAGATGAGGAGAAAGATTGAAAAACAAGAGAAAGCAGACAAAAAGAGCAAGCTTGATAAGAGAGGAAAAGAGAATGTAGAAGAGAGAAATCAGACACAGTGCTCAGAAGAAGTAGAGCCTCAATCAGCGGTAAAGAAAAGCAACAACAATGTTACAGAAACTGATGCAAGCAAAAAGCAACTCCAAATGCTTTCTATCTTGAGAAGGAAAAGCTTTGAATTGAAACAAAAGAATCTGGCCCAAAACGAAAACGAAACAAATCTGAGAAACACAGAAGTTGGTGAAGGCGCTGATGACCAAGTGCCGACTTTACTAGCACCACTCTCCAGGATCAACAATAGATCTAAACTATCCTTAAGCAAACGAAAGAGGGAGCCTGCTAATTCTGATACCTCTGTTTCTTTGGATAGCGCTTCCTTCTTGATTGCATCTACTACTACTCGTGAAGAGTTACAAGAAAATGATAAAAAGAGAAGTAAAGCTCAAATCGAAGAATCAGTGACCAGAGAAAGTAAGCACGAGGAATCAATAGAAGATGCACTCAAACAGATTCAAGCACTTGGAAGAGCTACAACTGATGGCAACCAGACGGTACCTACTATATGTATAGCCCATTCTCCTCAAATGGAAGAAGTCGAAAAAGATGATGAAGAAGAAGAAATGGACATTGTGAGCAACGGTGCAGAGATAAGTACTCACACGAGCCAACTAGACCCAAGGAATGTAGAGAATCAGCAGCAAAAACATGAAGAGCCGGAAGAGGTATGCAAGTTTAAACTTTGCAACAAGACATTGACTTAATTTTTAATACTATTTAACCTTTCAAGAGTTTTGCCTGGCCAAAAGTACAGTCTGAAGTGTTTAGCAATGACCTTGACAATGAGACCCTAAATGACCTATTGAATGGTTGTAGTTGCGACAGCTGTAAAGAACTTGCCTCCTGTTTGGAAAAATTCATTGTTATTATTGACCAAGAGGAAGACAAGGAGTTAGAGAGGACACGAGGAAAATACCTTGAGAATCGAAAAGTAAGAAGATTAAGGCAAAAAATTAGGGATCTTTTTGCAGTTCTTCCTCTGGAAACCTTTGATCACCTGTGGAAATATACTCGCTTAGAACCATCTCCAGACGAATGTACAAGGTATCATAAACACTGTACTGATACAAATTTAATGTATTATGTTAACTTTCCTGTTCTGTTCATACCTTCATGAATCCGGTTCTAGGCAGCATCAGCATTTGCTTCGTTATCTCATGCTGACCAGCTTCTTGAGTCTCTTCTCTTCAGATGTAGATTCCAATACCAGAAAATTGGCACATAGCTTATATGAAGAAGACATACTCGGTTATTTCACTTCCTCAAGCGAGCTTCTTATTCTCGTTGGCTTACATGTGTACTAATTTGCATCTTGTACAGATTTCCTTTCATTATTGGAACAAGCAACAGATGTATCTTTACCAAAGAAATTCCTGAACTGCCTGTCCCCATCTCAGTTGGCCAAAGTTTTTAATCACGACCCATCAGATTCTTTTCTCCAACTTTTCTCGTTTGTTGACCCAGAGAAGGTACACTTTTTGAATTTGTAACATTCTATATCGATGATAACTAACTATTTATGCCATAAGGAGAAAGCAATTATTCATTTGCGACGTTGGCTTTTGCAGTTTTTTTTGTGCTCTGAGGATATGAAGCTGTACAATTCATTAATTGAACTTTGGCCTTTGCTTCTTTTGCACTCATCCATTGAACAGTTGCTATGGTACTACGCTGAGATATCAGGTACAAATCTATTACTAGCATCGGCAGACAAGACGATGGAGCACTCAAAAAGAGCTATCTGGCATATCTCTGATCATGCCAGGCTCGCTTGTTCACTTACTCATTGAAATGATTTTTGTTCAGGCTACACAGGGACAGAGGTTGATAAATTAAAGCGCCCGTTTTTGAATAGTCTTACCGTGGCCCAAGTGAACGAGCTTTTGCTTCTTCCTGGTATTTATCTGTTCGTTGGTTCTATAATCAATTTCTTGTTTTTCTAACTGCCACTGCTCTTTCCAATCAAAGCAATGTATGAAATTGCAATGTCCTATCAAAAGCTTCCCTCACGCCGTGTCGATAGCCAAGAAGAGAGGAATATGTCCTCGTTACCACAAGTCCGCTATTGGATAAACCTTGAGCGTAGTCCCCTTACGCATCCTCTGGTCACTGATCTCTACAGATACTTAACACAACTGGAGTGTTGGCCCAGGTCAGGCAACACTGCTATCAATCTTCTACCGTAAATAAGAAAACTTAGCCCATTCTTTTCCTACCCAGGTTAGATGAGGTGAAGAGATGTAACAAATTTTCCATAGGTTTTCTTACTGCTCATCCCTGGTTGCATGTTAAAGAGCTACATAACGCATTGCCATACAGAAGCAACTCAACAACGAGCAGCTGCACCTTTCATTCCGAGATATATTTGCATCCTCGTGTCCCTTTCTATCCTTTGCACCACCTATTTGGCCACTGTGACGAGCCCCAGCAAGTGTTAATATTACTTCTGGCTGAAGAAGACCAGAAAACCACAACCTTCGCAAACAGCTTTAAGAAGTATTTGTTATCAACAGTTGGTGGACCTCAAGAACAGCAGCTGCTAGATACTGTTGTCACTCTGGATTCACAATTGTGGGAGAAGACATTTTCATTGTATTGCGACGAAAAAGATATGGTCAAGGATATTGCAGACACCGATCCCGTATCATTTACATTCCTGTGTGATAGAGTCTTAACTATTGTGCACATGGAAATGCGGAGAAGCTGTGGAGAATTTCGAGAAGAATGCAAACAGCCCAAAAGTACTCATCCCTTCTCAAAACACAAAGCACGATGCTTTGGATTCCTAATTCCCATCTATTTTACAGGTGCACAAAGTGCAGAGCAAAGACTTCGAGGCATTCATCTTCATAAATTTGAGGAAAAATTGAAATCAATAATGTTGAATAAGCTACTTAGCGTTCTCGACGAGAAAAGAATATCCTTTCTCCTCACTCTTCCTTCTCCTTCTCCCTCTCCCTCTCCTGCCTCAGTGGAGTTGCCCAGCAATGTACTTCAAGGTCTCAAATATCCACGGGCCGTTCTGCTGCAGTATTATTGTATGCATTTTCTACAGAACTCAGTTTATTGGAGACAGCTTCAACACCTCAGCTATGAAAATGTAAGTATCCTTCACTCTGACAACATCTTCCCTTAACAAAATATTGTTTTATTTAATTGCAGCTAGTCGAAGTTCTCAGAACACTGGGAAAGCAATATGGATTGCAGATCTATTCCCTTTCCGAGGGATTCAATATGAACTTTGCCGATTTACCTGCTGGTGTATGTTTCATTGCACAACAAATTATAACAAATCACATCTTCACCGAGATTGGCTACTCTCTTCAACAAGCCATTACAAAGGTATCTTTAAGTAACTTTCAAGAGAGCAAATTTTCTTTCTGATCAGCTAAACAGCTCTGTTTTCGGGCAGCATGATATGCTGCTTCGCACATTTTTGGATGCAACAAGCCAGATATCAGAGCAGCACAACCAAATCAAGAAACCAAATGTAGAGCAACAGCATCAAACAAATGGCCCTCAAATTTCTCCCTATCATTTTGTCCCAGGTTTCTGTTCAATACTAGCTTCCAGCATGGGACAAAAGTTATGCTCCAATTTTGTGAGATCTACCAACCTTATTTCTTCCCAATCGTCTCCTGTATCATCTTGTATAACCTTCACAATACGTAATGAGCCACACGACAGCTGCAACGAAAGCGAGTTGTCAGCCTATGTCTTCTCCCATCTGTGGATCTTTTCTCTGAACTATTACCAGCACTTGGCCAATGACAACAGTCACTACGAGCCTTCTCCACTGTTTCCCTTTGAACTTGGAGGTGGCATGCAAATGGATGAAGCCAGTGATTCTCCCGCCCTGGTGCTAGTGAATTCTTCTGATAAGGTTACCTCAACCAACTTCATCGTTATGTTTTCATATTTCCAAACAATTTATCCTTACGTTAAGTTGTCTGGAATTTGAATCGACAGGGTTTGGATGTTTTGATAGACTTGCTCTGCAATGCATGTGTTCAAATGCAGTACACAGTGGCCGCTGCAAGAAGTAACCCACAGTTCGTGGCCAATGATATTCACAACAAGTTGAATGCAAGACTTCTCTCCATACAACAGAAAACAAGCGAACTGTCTGTAGTCATAGAAGCCATATTTGATATCCTGCAGCTTCTTACGAAGAGAAGTACACCGCTGTCTTGTCTGAAGAAGCTAGGGTACGACCAACCAAATTCGCATTGTTACAGATGTATTGTTTCTGATTACTTGCTTTAATTTATTTTTAGTCGTGACAAGCTTAAGCAACATGGTATTAAGCTTCTCTTTGGAACTGAATCTTGTTTGACAAAACCTGTATTTACCATTGTTATAATATCAATCGGTATGTCTGCCCGTTTGTGCATTTGTTCACCAATTTTGACCACCTTAAATACACTAATAGAGGTAATGGGCTGTCTCTTGGAAGCCCAGAGCTACTTGCATGCGAGCTTCAAGGAAGCTCTTTTGTACACCTGCAACAAGATAGTTTCTTTTATGCATCGCTTTCTTAACGGGTGTCATGTTACCATAACTGGAGAACCAGGTATGTATCTGATCTGCTATACCGCTTAACAATTTGGTGAATTTTTGGTCTCAGTTTTTTCTTGTCCCTTTAACACAACCAGACGATGTTGGGTCGAGGGGTCAAGTCACAAAATGCATTCAAGGTTCTTTAGAGTTCATACTTCATCACTACCTCAGATTTATGAGAAGGGACTGTACGTAAATCTGATATAGCGTTCTAACGCAACATGCCTCACAGTTTTTTTTCAACCCCCAGTGGTAGATTTAGAAGCCCCAGATCCTAGCCATGCCGCTCTAACATCACGCCATTGTTTCTTCAAAGGTTAGTTTACCTTGTTTTGTTTTGTGGAACCATAATCAGGAAACATTTTGACTTGTTACTCAGAAATAGCTCCTTTGGCTCTTGACATCAACTTGTCTGTTGATAGTACATTTGATACGAACGCATCGTCCTCTACAGCAAATGAAATCCAAATAACAGAAGCAACGGAAACTGTATCTGCAGGTTTGTTCCGCTTGCCTCTTGTGGTGGCGATGTAGTATCTTGTAAACTGTTTTTGCTGGCTTAGCAATTGAGATAGAGAGCAGTTCTTCTCATATGCAGTTTAAGCATAGAAGAATGGATGTGTGTTTCTTTGCGCACATGCGTGGTGGCGAATCGCATACACCACAGTCAATGGTGCATGTGTATTATCTCGACGCAACAATTTGTAAACTTACGATCACTGCTTCCTTCACTCCAGCCACTATTGCTCATTTCATTCAATTTTTTTTTCAAACAACCTCTTTAGGCGATTCTAGAGACGATAACTTTATTTTCTCTATGGTGGTATTCGTCCTGGAAATGTTTAGTGCTGTTTCAGAGTCGAAACAGAATCCTGCCACAATTGCATCACATCACCTGGACTTTTTAAGTTCTTACCAGCAATTCTTCGAAGCTCTCCTTAGAAGACAAAACGTACTAGCACCATTCTACCTATAACTCTTAAATGTTTGCTCTTAGCTTTTGTCTCCTTTTCATCTTAGCAACCTGAGGTCACAGATGTACAGAGTATCAACTCTGTCTTTGAAATGTTTTGCTCTGTGTTGAAGTGCTGCCAAGGTCAAAAGAGAAACAAGCACCAATGGGCTTATAAAGCTCTTCTGACATTTGCTCTTCTTACAGAAAATTGTCCTCTTGTTGTCAATCAAATTGAGGTATCAATGCATTCCCATTCCTCTTTCTTTCTTTCTTTCTTTCTTGATACTGAAAACTATATAGTCCCCGACGAAGAATACTGTGGCGGATTTGCGGGGATATGTCGCTCTCCTGAGTGATACGCTTCAAAAATCTCCCTATAGAAGGCTCATAGCAACGTCCGTCCGAGCTATAGGCGCATTGGCCTATCATAAGTAAGTCTCTGCTCTCTGCTCTCTCTCACACACACGCATACACACAACCACGCACAACAAAGGTCCTCCCTGGCTGTGATCTTAGAGGCTGACCCTTTCGGCGAGTTAATGGGATTTTTACAGAACCACAGCAGCAACAACCTCAATAACGTAAGGTATTTATCATTTCATATTCTCTCGAGTCCAGCACGAATATAACTTTTAACAAACAATTGTTCTAACATTCTTCTTCAGAGCAAACTCTGCAATGGCTATATCTCTTTTGATTATGCACGCCAACGAGCCACCTGGTATTAAATCGCTCCAACCTTCCGTAAAGCCTCAATCGATTGTTAATTAATATCATATACTTTGTAGCATTGAACATGTTGCTAGAACTGTGCGACAAATATAGAGTAATGGAAACCCTTTTGGAGCATGGATTTCATCTTAGGTACAACAAGCAGGTGTCAGCCGTGACCACAAATGCTTTGGAGGTAATTAAGATAAGAAGGGGCAGTCCGAACCAGCTGTATTCACTAATCTTGTAATTGCTCCTTATAATAGGCAATTAGGCACCTGTTACCAAAGAACAGAAGGGCTTTTCTGCCACACCTCTTGCACCAACAGCACGGCTTCATCGCTTCCTTGGTGTATGAGCAACAATCTTTCTTTTTATTGTTGTCGCATGTAACTTTACACTTAACCTTGACCATGAAAACGCTGCAGGCACGACAATCTATTGCAGCATCTGCGCAAAGATAATGAGTGTTTGGATCATATCTGTTCCATCCTGCTCCTCATGGCCCACCCAAGGATTATGCCTCCTCAAAATGTACGTCTAAGCAGCATTTCTATGCTCTTGCTTGATTAGGTGTGAGAACGTTGTTAGCCGATTTGATGAAGACTAATCTGCACAATTGCTTTTTCTTTGTCATCATCATCAGATGGTGAATTGCTCCGGCTTGCTTACAATACTTGCGACCTTGTTGTCACTGCCCACAGCTTCTCTCATGGGTGTGCTACCAAAAATCATAGTAATTTTGCACAACCTGTGCACAGAGGACGTTGTACAACCTAAGCCTACAGGGAAAGGTATGATCATGTGCCATTGTTGCCTGCCCCACAACAAAATGACCAACACACCTTTTTTCTCACGTCATTCGTTGTCCAACAGCTGGGAGTAGCGTTTCGCCTGGCACCGTGTGGCTTCAGCGATTACACGCAAAGAAGATACACCAGAAGCTGACCGCTCTCCGTACCACAGTCCCAGACCCAAAGCTGAAAGATGATATTGCTGCACTGGAAAAGAGAATGACTGCTTCTGTTCAAATAAAGTGATATAGTACTGTATATCGCAGTTTCAATATAACAACAACAACAAAGGAAGGCCAAACAGTTTATCTGAACTGTTGTTTTATTGTGTTTCTTTAAGTGTCTTGTCATCTGCGCTTGTTCTTTCTTGTTGTTGATGTTGCAGAGACGCGCGCATCCCACTTTGAAACCAGAAGGCGACTGATGTCAGAATATGAGAAGGGCCGCGGGTAGGCTTTGAGACAGCCTCCACACCAGCCCCTGTAGCCCCACCAAATGCAACTGCAGTAGCCACACCTGAAAACGCCCCAACCATCTACACCCTGCAGAGGTGTTGATACTGTTGGTTGTAGGTTTTGGTTGGATTAGTGTATAGTTTGAAGAATGTTGGGCAAAGGAGAAGGGTTACATAGTTTTGTGAGATAGAGGCGCTTCCATCCTTTGTCCTGGGTAAGGCGAGAGTTCGACAGGTGGGATCGGTAGCTGACGTTGAAATGCTTCTTCATGAGCCCCTTGTACACGTGGTCATCACTGCTCACTTCATGCCACTGCTTACAAACCTGGAACATATATTAAGATAAGAAGATGGTCATCAACAACACAAGGGCATCATTTTGTGTTCAGATCGATTACGGCAAACATACCCTTGATACAGTGACCATGTCTTGAAAGTTGTCCAAAAAGAAACAAAATATGTACGCCACCAACTCATTTGGTAACTCTGCACACCCACACAGCACATTTTCTGACCATTAGCTGTGCAATATATTACACTTGACTTCACATGTATGAAGAGTGTTGTTTTGGGTGTTTGTGAGAGAGCTGCTCACCTGCAAAATGATTTGTATCGTCTCCTTTGAGTGTGCTATCTATTGGATCAAATGAATAGGAGGTTACAAAAGAGAGACTCACTCCATTTCATCACCATGATAATGCAAACCATGTGAAGCTGGGAGGAGAATTACAAAGTTGATTGAGTTGCTGTTGTGTGTTTATGTGCATAGATACTAGTGCGCTGAGTCTTTCTGCGTGTATTCCCTTGTTTTGTTTGGTGCTCTTGTTGTTCTTTGTGAAGCAAAGTGGTAGAGAAAGAGAAATCAGACAGTGAGAGAAGGGACGAGGGAGGAAAGTACCAACCTGCTTTCGTATCACTTCTAGATGTTCTTTTTCAGTTTCTTCATTACTGGCAGACTCCATTTCCTCCTCCATTTTATACACTCCCCTCTCGTCTGTAAATGTATGTACCCTATCTTCCACTCCCTGCTCCTCTAACAGTTCTTGCTCTTCCTCTAAAGTTTCTAGGCGGCTGCTGGTTGCTTCAATTCTCCAAAAATTCCAGTCATTCCACTTAACATCTTCATTCGATTCGTTGGTAGCTGTTGCATTCATTTTCTTTCCTTCTACTTTCTTTCTTTCCCGCTCTTCCTCCTCCTCACTTTCTCGCTTTAGCCTCGCCAGCGTTCCGCTTATCCCTAGTTCTTTCTTCCTCCTGTCTTCTTCATCTTTGCTCACATGTGTACTCCTGTCACTATTCTCTGGTTGTTTGGTATTGCACAGTTCACATACGTTGATATTCAGTGAGTTCCATGGATATGTGCAAAATTCACATGACCACTTGGCTTCTTCTTCTTCTGCTATGCCAGTGCCTAAAATCATTGGAAAGTGCATGTTTCAGCTAAGATGCATCTTATTCTGAATTGGACATTGGGAAATCGATATACACTACCTCTATCTTTTTTTGTTGCATTTGGAAGGGAATACTGCTTTACGACCAGAGCAACGGCTCGTATGGCTGCCTTAAACAGTTCTAGAGCAGCTTGGAGGTTTGCTGCATCCTATTATTAAAAAAATCAATAGATTAATAACAATTAATGTAAAAAAGTGCCATAAGAGCAGGATACCTGAAACCACTGGCTGCCTAAAAGTTCAAAAGCACGCTCTATATCTCTATACATTTTGTTCTGTGCTGAAAGACTTGTTGTGGGGTAGTATTGCACCACAAGGGCCTCCAGAAGAGCGCACGCCACCTTGTAGTCTCGCTCACGGATCAAGCTTTGGCTGAGTTCAAGCTGCTCATATTCCTGTCCAGAGCCATAGCGCATGTTGAAACAGAATGCAAAAACAAAGGGTGCCTAGCATGACATTTGGATTAAACTTAAATACCTTACTGGGAAGAAAGGTGTACGTGGCAGGCGTGTCATATGTATGTGATTCCTTAGAGGCACTAAAAAGAGGAGGCTTGGTGGGCGATTCATCCTTTTGGGCCCAACCATATGCGTTTCGCGCCCACCGCCTTTCGCCCACAACTTTTTCCAACTCATCCATTGCGGTCTTTGGCCTACGAGATCAGTTGAGGGAGAGTTCAGTACAGTGCACACTGCATTTCTGTGATTTGTCGAAAATGATGTCAAGGGGCTTACTGTTTATTCTCTTCATTTCTTGAGAATTGATTTGTGGGAGTGATCCAAGAGTGCCCCTGCCTTTGCCATTTCATCTTTTCAGCTTCCACAGAGATCTCTTCAAAGCTTTTCTTTGGCTTTAGCAGACATAAATGAGACAAGATTATTCTTTTGTCGTGGGTTGCCACATCCTTATGGTGGATTCAGGGGGATCTTGGTACCTGTGGTTGCTTCTGCAGATCTCTCTCACGCATTTGCTGTTCTCTTTCCTTCTGCCTTGCAATAATTCTCTGCAACCTGTCCGCCATGAGAGCAACTGCTGCCGTAGAGGTGCTTGCACCCGCCCACAGCAAATTTTTCTGTAAAAGAAAGAAGAAGAAATAGAGAGAGGAAGGATGAGGTTGCTCTGATGATGTCCCACAAGATTTCCTTTGTATGGTTTTTTTAACTTAAGAGTTTATTATTTGATTTACCCAAAGACCTAACCATAACCCTAAGCAGCCTAACCCTAACCCTAACCCTAACCCTAACCCTGCAATTGAGGGTTTTAATGGTCGACACAATTCAATTCCAGCTGATGGCGGAACGGGCAGCTGGCAATCTCATTTAACCAACCAATAAAAATTTGATTCTCTATATTAAATTTCATTTGGCCAATTAAAAATCAAAATTGGCCAACAGCAAATCATTTTAATGATCCAACCAAAAAAAATCAAAAATCAATCGATGAAGATTGACGTGTCTGCAAATATTGGCTAATGGTGCCTTCTTCCTTTGCAACAACAACAACAACAAAGTGAAGAAAGCACACAATCAAAAGAGGAACCAGAAGAGCTTGCAAGCTTCTTTGTCGTTGTGTTGCCAGTTGGTCAAGAGCCACAACATTTCCCCTTCTGGATTTTACTGCTGATCTTCAGAAAAAGATTAATTCAAATCTTAACACTGCGAGCAACATAAATTACAAATGCAAAACCAACCTTCCTCTGGCACAGAAACCTCTGTCATTGGAGACAGCAATCATGAAGACAGCTCCAAGCAGGAAAACAGTGACCAAATGAAGGCATCATTTGCAGCCTCCCCACCCCCAAGCCCCGAAGCCAAATCCAGATGGAAACTAAACCCCAGGGAGTTGTTGATGGCTTCCATGCCTGCCCATGCGGCTTCATTGCTCCAAGGCCTTTCATCCCCAGCCTCTCCGCCAACAGCAAAGAAAGAGAGAACCCGTAGACCAAAATCTCCTAGCAAATCAAGAGCAAGAGACCAATTGAGCAAGAGTACAAGTTCTTTAAACAAGATAGCCCAAAACAACTCGAACACCACCAAGCGTGCAGACAAGTAAGTCAGTCCCTCTTTCCCTTCCTCTAAAGTTGATCAATTATTAATTCTGCATTCTCTCTTTAATTGTGTGTGGCTGCATTGTTTCATGGTAAACCAAAAGTAGCAGAAATCTTTTTCAGGAGTCAGTTTCCACAGAAGTGGAGGCCACGGATGCACACTCAGATAAGGAGGAAGATTTTAGAGATTTAGAGAGGGTCATGGATTCCCTGTTGGAAAACTGCACTTTGGACTTGAACCCAGACAACGCCATGCTAGTGATTCGATCCCCTGCTAGTGGGAGTCGAGACCTTAGCGCTGATGGAGAACAAAATGAGGGAAGGGGATCAGAAGGTGATGGAGAGACCAAAGAATTGCAGTCAGAGTTGGAGAGAGAAAGGACATTCCAGGAACTGGAGGCCAAAGCCAAAAATGAACAAAGAGAAGGCGCCCAGAGCAAAGGAATTCTATTCAACTTCCGCGATCTCTGCAGCGTGAGTTTCATTTTTGCACTCTCTGTAACACCAAGAGAAGTGACACAAACTGATTTAATTTCACAACTATTAGGCTACGCCAGGCATATGTGGTGGAGGTGTGTTCCGTAGCGCGTGCTTGACACGTGGTGATGTACGCCCTGAAGGTACTTGCTCAACCAAAGTGGTGAACCTCATACAAATAGTGCCTAATGCTATCCCATACGTTATATGCAGATGTGCACAGAACGTTGACGTTTTTGAGGAAGGGTGTTGGCATTAAGACTATCATCGATTTGAGGGCAAAAGATGAGAAAAGCGCAGACAAACTGGACTGGATTGTAGAAAAAGTATGCATATATTCCATAACATGCAGAGAAACACAAATACTGACTCATCCTCTATTCATGCATGCAGGTGTTCCCCACAGTAAAAGAACTGCAGGTCACTGGCAACGATCAAGTAAAAAGATTTAATATATCTTTCATAAACAGGGATCTTAAGCTCAAGGGCTTGTTTTGGCCTTGCCCTCGTGCTACAAAGATTAAAATGATGAAAACTCTGTTCAAGAAGGATGAGATGACACAAATTTTTGCCAAGGATGTGCTCAATACTTTAGGCCTTGCAGGCATAAACAAGCTCATGCTCACTTATGCTGGCGATGAGATAGCAAGGGCACTGCGAGTTATTGGTGATCTTAGGAATCACCCCATCATGATCCATTGCGCTTCTGGTACGCCCCATTAACGCTGCATCCCCACTAATACAAGACAGTTGACAAGTGCTGCTTTCACCATCAACAATGCAGGTAAAGACAGGACGGGACTCATCTCTGCACTGGTTTTGTCTTGTTGTGGAGTTTCAGAGGAAATTATTGTCCAAAACTATGCTGACTCAGAGAAATTCCTATATCCTGTCATGGTATTCATGAATGTTCCTTGCTTCTCTTCCTGCTCATCTCATGCATTTTGCTTTTTAGGGTCGAATAAAGGAAGAAAATCAATCTAAGGGCCTTGATGCGAGCTTCGATGGAACCCCAAAGGAGGTCATGCTCGAAACTCTTCAGTATATAAAAACGAGATGGGGCTCCATGCCTCAATACTTTAACGAAATAGGATTTACTAGCGAGGAGCAGCAACAGCTGGCATCAGCCCTTGTACGATTAGCCTCTCTCTCTCTCTCTCTCTCTCT